>OY735215.1:58012289-58024789 GCA_963457665.1 Thysanoteuthis rhombus
TTTTTTTAGATTCAAAATGTCTGCCCGCGTCGATGTCGAAGGTCGCGTTTCGACGTCAGCTGTGGCTGATGCTAAAGATTTGAAATACAACAGTATGCTGGAACGATTTGCTTCATGCCTTTATTACCAGAAAGTTCTTCGAAGACACTTGAAATATCCTGCAAATCAGCCCCAAGCCTAAACGAAGTGATTTTTTCTGCAACCAGTGTAGAATTATGAGTTATAGCGAAAATCTCACACAATGTTATTTGGGGGGAATCTAGGAAGATAAAAAAAGAAATCCCATATAAATTATTGGTAATTGCCTCTTAGTTTTACACAGTTTCGGCTTATGAAAGGTTGTATGAGAACGCTCTTCTTTTCCATGGTGGGGAAAAGCTTTGTAGGATAAGATGGACCGAAAATGAAATACACAAAATCGTCACTGTTTCCGCATGAGGATGTTAGCCGCTGATACGCACGTGAATGTTGCACACACATAAATATATTCACCAATAATGCAGACATAAGAACTCTCCCCCTTTCTCACACACACATACACACAAATGAACACGACTGCAAACTTTCTCTCTCACTCACACTCACATACATATGCTCACACACGTGCGATCGTATCTTTATACATGTGTGTGACTTCTCGGACATTCTTCAACTGAATAGCATTGAATCTTACATTGATGCAAACCCCGAGAATCTATAGGTGCTTATTCCACACCCAAGATGAACCGATATACCCCGAGATCTTTCTTGGTGCAAAGTATCCAGCATCTGGTTGAAAGACCTTGGTGGGTCAACAAGATATTGCCCGTCCCAAAGAATCACTCTATTGCAAGTTGGCACACAGCTGCATCTATAAACAAAGATGTGCTACTCAAAATTTCGAATGAATTCGAGAATGAAAGAAAATTATGCTAACACGGAATTCCAACATATACAGCAATCTAACGAAGTGCACTAATAGTGAAGGTTACTGCTCAAAAAGTAGCGGCAAATTTCCGTGCCACATTCTGTTCACATCGCCAGAGATTTCCTCATTGATCCGTTGCCTTCTCGTATGGATATACAGCAATACTTTGATAGTGCGGTTTTGATTAGTTCAGGTTTTGGTGTAGTACGGTTGAGGTATTGCTGTACAAATTAATGTAACTAGGTATGAATTAACACTTTAAGTTATAATAAGATTTCAAACTATATTGTTTTGATCAGTGCAGAGCATTTTGGAACGAATTAACAGCGCTAATCAAGGTATACATTTGTGTTGTATTACATTAGAATGGCATACGATCAAAAAAGTTCCCTCTACTCCAACGAACAGATATAAATCTATCAGGAGGGATACGTTTTTAATATAATGCACACACAAAGGTAGCCGCTAACTGTGCCCACGGATAATGTTATCGCATTGTTATTGATATGGTTCCAAACATTGTATTGAAAGTGATCGCAGTGAACGACTTCCTATACGTATGTATGTACGTATCATTCGATTGTTGTAACTAACCTGTTATTCTTACTTGAAAAAATGCTTTCCCAAATTGAACACGGATCCTGGCTCCTGCTGTAGGATGCATAGTCAGAAACTTTAGATTTTACTGAAAAAGAATTTCAGTCTGGAGATGTCGTAATTCTAATCCAAACAACCATTCAAATCTTCCTACGATGTCATGCAGAGAAAGTCAGTTACTTTCTAGTTTCTATTAATATACTATGATCAGATATTTTGTGTTTGATACAGAGTATTACATTTTAACATTGTTGTTTAATGTTGGATTCTAATGTAGTATATCAAATGGTATATATATATATATATATATATATATATATATATATATATATATATATATATATATGTGTGTGTGTGTGTGTGTGTGTGTGTGTGTGTGTGTGGTTGGGTGGGCAGTTGTGTATGTGTGAACTGGTGTTCTGAATATGTACATACAAACACGCATATGCACACAGGCGCGCATACAAATATATATTGAAATATACAAGTGTAAATATATACGTATGATATACATTAGTGAATGTATGTACACGCACTAGCGGCTATATAGTTATTTATGTAAGTAGAAAATGTAGAGAAACATACAAAAGTTCTTATTTATATATAGTATACATTAGGAAGTATGCCAAATTCTTGTAGGGTCCAGACACCATAGGTATTTTGAGCACAAACACAACGCGTTTATTGAGTGGCCTGATTACTTAGCTGAGTATGGCCTAAGCAGGACTTTCACATCTACAGCAACACGTGAACAATTTGCACAGCTTTTACAGGAAAAGACTCTGATATACATGAAAATTTATGTAGATAGATACGCATATGAATAGGCTTGTATGTTTACATAAGTGTATAAATACACAAAGGTGTATGTATGTATATATATATATATATATATAAATATATATATATATATATATATATATATATATATATATATATATATATATATATTTGAGTGTGTGTGTGTGTGCTTGCATGTGTGTGTGTGTGCGTCTGACCCACGTATACTAGTCAGGAAAACATGAAAAAAGAAAGAGGCTATGTATGTGTGCTTAGCAAACAGTTACTTATTTTAGTATCAGCGAAATCCTGTCAAATAGAAAGAGAAAAGTGCATATATATATATATATATATATATATATATATATATATATATATATATATATATATATATATATATATATATATATATATATATATATATATATATATATATTGAAAAACAGGAATAAATTTATGTTTGTATATGTAAATAGTGGGGAGTCACAAGAGGGTAGGTCTTACAGGGGCGTGAATGTAAGGTTTGGAGTTAGTAATAGTCACTCCTTTTCCTTGTAACCAGCGATTAGAGACCGGTCGAAATATTTACAGGGGTGAGTCCATTCCGTTTTTTATTTTGCCTCATTTTGCATTTTCCTCTCATATATATATATATATATATATATATATATATATATATATATATATATATATATATATATATATATATATATATATATATATTCGTTTGTATGTATGTATGTACGTGTTTATATGTACAAACACACACGCATATATATAAATATACATTCTGACAACTAATAGTTGCTATTAGTAGGAATTTGTCCGTTCAAAGATCGAACATATTCCACTCTAAAATGTATCACACACACACACACCCACGCACACATGCACACACACACACACACACACAGCCCGTGATTCTGAGTATTGATACTTTAATGAGTTCGATCCTTACCGGGTGCTCCACTAGAGAGATCTTGTGTCAAACCAAGCTGCTTATACGCTGTAGTTACTGAAGCAGAATATACTTGATATTTACAAAGTTTAGCTTGATTTGACGCGAGGCAACAGTAACGGGGCGCCAATTAAAGGTTGAACGCTTGTTAACCATTACTATACTGATAGTGAAACTACGGATTCCATGAAATTGGTAAAATTTTCAGAGATATCAAAAAATTCCAAGGGATTTCACAATCTTTCACAATCTTACCGTAACATATATATAAGCATGTGTATATTCATATGTGAAGGTCTTTGGAGGTGGGCGGGGGGCAAATGGACCAACGAACTGTGTCCGAGGTAGAAAGAAAAACATACTGATCTCTCGTCTCTCTTGAAGCACGAGAGAGGAAGGAGACGTGGAAAGAGTTGGAATGATTTTGTGTAAAAAATCAAGATAAAGAAATACATGAAGACAAGGAACACGTATCTTATATACGTTTTTTTTTCTTTTTCTCTTCCTCCTTTTCCGCCTCCCCCTCCTCCTTCTCTTTGTCCTCCTTTTATGTATATATATATATATATATATATATATATATATATATATCATATAAAGAAATATAGATAGATAAATAGAAAGAAACAGACGTATAAAAGGATTAGGATATGAGTTGCCAAATAGCACGTAATACCAATTAGAATAAAAGAAACGATATCCACATGCAGTACACTCACGCACGCACACACACACACACACACACACACACACACACACACGTGACATCTCATTCAGGAGATCATTTCAAATAGAGTTTCAATATGATATAACGCTGTTAATAATCATTCTGTCGGATTATATATCCATCTTTAATAACATATATACATATACACATATACTTTTACAACGTATGGCTACTGCTTTTCGTATGTATATGCTTTCTTCATAAATATACAAACATATATTTATTCATGTAGTTGAGCACTCTTCACTAGTATTATTTCGTGGATAGCAAGATTATGGTGCACCAAATGAGAAGACCTTAAGGCTGGATAGTGTTTGATCAAAACTGCTGGGGAACAATGTTAATGTAACTGTTTTTTTGTTGTTTTTTTTTCAAATCTCTGAGACGGTTACATGGTAAACAACTGATGAGTCCCAACAAAAATTCATACCTTGTACCATAATATCTAATTCTGTGTAAAACATACATATTGTTGTTTTCATTTGTATCTCAGCATTACAGTCGATCGGCTCAACAACCCCTTTGAAACCTATATAGGAAAAAAACGGGCTTTTCTCTACGAATAGACAAAAAGCAATGCATAGAATGAGTTTAATAATCCAAACACACACACACACACGCACACACACACACATATCGATAGATAGATAGATAGATAGATAGATAGATAGATAGATAGATAGATGGATGGATATTTAAAGTTCTTTTTCGTAAATACCCATCTATTTATTTCAATATATTGAGCACTATTGCAATAGATGAAGCAACACTTGAAACAGTACGTATATATGTGTGTGTGTGTGTGTACTTATTTATTTGAACCATCTGATTATCGTCAACTCCTGAATTTTTTCCGGCTTCAACTCTGTAATATCAGGTGAAGTAGGCTTGATCTTAATTTTCCAAAATATTCTAATGGGGTGGTAATTTTTAGTCCAACGAATCCCTGAAACCCTCGCCATTTTTAATACTACTAGTTCTCAAACAACCGAACTCCTCGCCATTTCCCTGTCACTTCTTAATACTACTAGTTCTCAAACATAAATAAAATCCATGCCATTCCCTGCCACTTCGTTATACTACTAGTTCCGAAGCACAAGCAAACTCCCTGCCATTTCCTGCCGCACTTTTCATTGACGTTTGAGAACTAAGTCGTATCAAGAAGTGACAGGGATAGTATTTGCATTAAAATGCTTCATTAATGAGTGGCAGGAAGTGGTAGGGAATGGATGAGAGTCACAGGAATAAGAAGCACGGCCACGTTGACATTCTCTCCTGTCTTGCTTTTTTTTTTCATTTTATTGTCGAAAGAAAGAAATCAAAATACATAAATTGCTGTATTTACCGGCGTCAAAGACCTGAAAATTCAATCTGTGTCCTACACATCAAAGGTTATGTTTTTCTATAGTCCAATACAATTTCTCTTCTTTTTCTTCTAAATTTTACAAGTCAAAACTAGGATGCGTCCCCGACGCCGAGGAATACAGTAATGAAAAATTTGAAAAAAAAAATTAAATAAAATCTGTTTTTTTTTTTTTTTACTATTCCACCCCTGCCACACCTAAACAACATATTCCTGTCGCTATGGAAACCGAGGGAAAATGTCAGCGCTTTGAACTTGTTGTTTGTATTTCGTCATAAGAGCTGGTCGTCAATGGAACTTAACATCGTATATTTAATACTATTTTCTCACCCCACAGGCAGTAAAAGCAAAAAAGGTGTGTTCTTAAGGTTAATGGGAATGTGTGTAAGTAAACGTAAGCGTGAGAGTAGATGTATGTAAGTAAATGCAAGTGTGTGTACGTCTAAAAGGGACAATTTTTGTATTCGTATTGAGTTAGTGACACAAATGAAAATTTGTGTATTTTGCAATGTCTAAGCAAATCGATCTATAATGGGAGCAAGGCATACATAAACGCCCAGATTCTAGTTTTATATCCATGTACTATTACTAAACTGTACAGTTATAGGCATTTGGATCACGACAGCACAAAAGTGATCCTGACGAGCATTCGTGTCAGTAATAACGGCATCATTTACGTATGGATCGGCAATTCAGCCTCGGATCAGAGTATCAGCGCTCTCTGCCTGGGATAGTAGTAAATTCCCTCTGCAACGTTTTGGCCCAGGATCAGAGTGTGGATCTATGTACTCTGCCTACGATCAAAGTGTTGCTTCACAGCATTTTTGTTAAGGGTCGGAGTATCTGTGCTCCGTACAGAGTTTAGTTTCTGTGTGCTTATTGGAATGTATTACACACGGGAAATAAAATGTATATATATATATATATATATATATATATATATATATATATATATATATATATATATATATATATATATATATGTGTGTGTGTGTGTGTGTGTGTGTGTGTGTGTGTGTGTGTGTGTGTGTATATATATGTACTCAACAGATTACATATATGTGGATATGTGTATGTGTGTATGTATACACTCACACACACACACATATCTCTCTCTATGTAAAACTCAAAATCTATCTTTATGCATGTTCCACTACTGCTTGTAGGAGACTGTAATTATGCATAGAGATACATCTCTTCACAGAGGCGGACATAGGATGGGTGACGTTCTAAAGGTTTTACAGAAAGGTTCTATTTACAATGTAATTATGATGCTGAAGTAGGCCCGGATTTCCCGTTCGACGTAACCGGAACGTTAATTTTGCATCTAGAAAGCTGGAATTAGGTGTAGGGGTACATCTATTCACAGCCGAGGACATGGGCTCAATGGGGTTGATTCCAGAGGTCATTTAAAGTCATCAGAGGTCTGTTCTTGTATTTCCAAATCAATTGAACCTATTGTAGACTATAATGTTTTTCTCATGCGAAGCTGAAATTTGGCATGAGGGCATTTTTACAGCAAAGCTCATCGGCTGTGTGGGGTCGGAGTTCTTTATCATATTTCTTCTTACACAACACAAACCCCTAAGCCAAAAACTGATTTGCATTGAATGTACACATGGGCATTTTGGATGATATTTCAGTTTTTTCGATTTTTCTTTTCATATCGTATGTTAAGCAGCCCGGCCTGACCCACACACACTCACTGCCTGACCCATGCACCAATATTTGTTTTAGTCGAATACTTGGAAGGAAATGAAATAAAAATAACTTTTCAATCCATATGACCTTAGTTTACTCTGATACTTTGTCACTTTTAAGAACATTTCATTTTTGACCGGGGGGGGGGGCAGCTTCTATTTACAGAACTAATCTTGGAAAATGAGCGTGTGCAAATGATCGATTGAAACAAACGTTTGATTTTATGAAAACTTTATGTAATAAAATTTGTTTTCCTGTGTTATATTTGAAGTTACTTCGTGTATCTCTCTTGCTATCTCTCTATCAATCTATCTTCCTGTCTATTCGTCTTTTCGTCACTTCATTAATTAGATTTATTTAAACCTCTATATTGGTCTCTGTGGAGAAATTTCTCTCTCTCTCTCTCTCTCTCTCTCTCTCTCTCTCTCTCTCTCTCTCTCTCTCTCTCTCTCTCTCTCTCTCTCTCTCTGACCTTATATCTATCCATATATTCGTCTACCTATCTATCTAAGCGCATATGCATTCCTATATACGTACATATAGGGGAAGGGAGAGAGATTTCGTCAAAAACAACACATTCTATCAGTCTTTTTTTATTGAATATGCTTAAAGGAAAGATTTCTGTCGAAATACGTAATCTCTCTCTCTCTCTATATATATATATAGTCTCTGCAAATGTAATAAGGCGTTGCCAATTCAAAGTTATCTGAAGAACAATTCCAACCGTGAATATACAAGAAAGGAAAATAATGAAAATAAGGCTGAGGTAAAAACATCAACGAATTTTCATTTCATAAAACGTGTAAGTCTGATGATAAAAACAACAGCTAAGTGGACTGCAACGGATCATGTCATCAGTGATGCGAACTGAGCGCTTTTCGCGCTACATTTAGCCCGTTTCTTGTTTTGGCAGCACAAAAATTGAACATCGAGCGCCATTTCTAGCCAATTTTTTAGGGCTATTATGCAGAATTTCAGCCCATTTTTAGCTATTTCATATAAAAAACTATTTTCTAAAGAAAAAAAAGCAATTAAAAAGCTAACTGTATTTCAACTCGATTTAGTGTTAAAGCTCGCTCTTTCGAGATTGATTTGGCGCGAAATTTCTTCTGGAGTTGGCAACACTGTCGGTCAAAAAGCGTGACGAAGGTAATCGTTGATCACATGATTATCGTCAAGTAAATATGTCCGAAAAGTCTGATGACTAGTTTTTTCAAGTTTTAATAATTTATACAGCAAAACCTGCACCTATCAAAACCTGTCTGTTTAAAGTATTGCTTTGTACCCGAAAGAGGAAAGTTTAGAAAGACCACAAATCAAAATTTCAAATACCCAGAATGTAAAACAGAAAGATTATTGAAAATAAAACTTCGTCATTTATAGCTGCAGATCGACGCCGAAACGAGGTCAAATGAACTGATGATTGATTGGATAGGACTGTTTTCTCTACTCAGATTGGTTAGAAAAGATGACGAAATTCAATTTCTTATAAGCTGTGAACTTTTTTTATTTGACCTATTGGCTTGGAAACTGAATTTCGCTGTATTATGTTTCGTCTTTGTAAGTGCATTGACCAAGAAAAGGATTACGTCGAAAAATAGATATTTGATCTATGAAATAATTGTTTTTTTTATGTAAGGTATTGACTCATTGATATATATATATATATATATATATATATATATATATATATGAGAACAGTAAAACAATATACAACGAACTTGTGTACATGTAGTAAAGTATCAAGTGAATCTTAGTTCAAAAAAGTGCTCTTTAGTATTAGTGGTTATAAATGAGTTAAGATTTGTTTTAATGGCTCGATACTGATTATACATTATGTTTCACTCATTTGAAAATCTTTTTTTAAATATCTTCACCCAATGTATATATATATATATATATATATATATATATATATATATATATATATATATATATATATATATATATATATATATATAGAGAGAGAGAGAGAGAGAGAGAGAGAGAGAGAGAGAGAGAGAGAGAGATGAAGAAATTCTTGAGTAAACACCCCTGGGGCAATGAAGGAGAAATAGATTGGAGTATAATGTATGTAAAAAGTATGTATATATACTTATATATATATATGTGTGTGTGTGACCTATTAGAGTCTTACATTTCAGTATTGTTATATCATCATATATGAAGGAATACACATGAAAGCATTTATGTTCCCATGTGGATATATATATATATATATATATATATATATATATATATATATATATATATATATATACTAGCAAAGACGTATAGAGGGAGGGGGAGCAGAGGTAGAGAGCATTAATAATAACTAGAAAAGATGAGAGCTGTACATGAAGCGAGTCGGGTAGTTAAAAAGATAGATTTTGTGAGCCATGCAAAGTCACTTACGAAACTCCCCTTATTAATGCCTCGAAGCTGGTTTATCGTTTTTCTGTTTAGAGCACGAGAACGGGGTGGCAGAATTGAGGGGGGCAGGGGTGCGTAGATAGAAAATCCAAAGCAACGAAACATTAGACTGAGCCTAGAACACTTGACGTTCGGCCCCTGTGTCAACGAAGGCCACAAACAAGGCTTTGTAAGCAACGACCCATTCTAAATGGATGCCTAACCATGATCATTGCCCCTACTAATAGAGACTCTCTAATTACAATGCATACACATTGAAATGTAAATACATGCGTCTGTGAGTGTCCATGGGTGAATCTGTGTGTACGAATGTATGTATTTATGTAGGGAACTTTTTCTGATGTTGGTGAATGAGGAACATAAATACTTACACAGAAGTATATAAATATACCCATCTAACAATATATATATAGAGAGAGAGGGGGGGCTGGTGTGAAAGAAACAGACACTTGGTACGACACGAGGGGCCCCTTGTCTGCAGTTTGTGGTGTTCTGTAGGGGCCACCTTGCTGAGTAATGAAGAGAGAAATGACGGAAACAGAGAGAGAGAGAGAGAGACGATTGTGAGTTTTCTTCTTTCTCTCAGAAACATCATTGACATGCGATAAAACTCATCCAAAATCAAATGAAATACAATAACCCAACCATTAAGAAATGTGTGCAAATTGAAACTATTTCGTCAAATAACACGAGAAAGGATGTTCTTATGTTGCTAAATTTCAACAATATATGCTGATCAATATTGGTGTCCTAATCGGTGATACGTTTTTTTTTGTTTTGTTTTTTTTTTTTTTCGTGGTTTGTTTTCTTTGCGTGGTATAGAATGTGCATATTCTTACGAGTAGTTAACATAATCTATAATTATTACTCTGAGCACGAACGACATTTTGACCAGATAAATGGCAGGTCAGCTACGGGATAGGGTGGTAGTTGTATGGCCAGCATACGGATTAGATGTTTGAGCATATATATATATATATATATATATATATATATATATATATATATATATATATATATATATATAAACACCACTCGTGATAATAATTGTATACTAGGGAGACTCTAAGAAATTCCTCGTTTTATTAGTTTTCTTATTACTGTTTATGTATGGTGATAAAATGGACGAGGTTCATCTGATTTAATGGTGATCAGATTTCATCATTCTTTTCCATTTGACGTTTGACAACGAAATAAACCAGTTTCCCAAAATATGTTCCAAAAATAAATAAAATCTATTTTTCCTAATTTTCGCATTCCCGTATCGTTTATCAAATTTACTGTATATGAATACACATACACACACATACACATTTATATATAGAGAGAGAGACTGACAGACAGAGGGTGGAGAGGGAGAGGGAGATCTTCATAACACTGTTTCATAATGTAATAGAATGATTCTTTATCCATTTATTCATTCCCTACTCCTAAGGAAGCCGACCGGAATTTTAGGTTCGGAATTGCATGTGATAACATAATAAGTTGAAGTACATTCAGGTTGCTTGCCGTAGAGTAATGGTTCTCAATTTAGAATTACTGGACCTGCTTTATGGATAACATCAACGTAGAGAACTCAACATAGCGTTCCTGTGTCAGACTAAACTGAACTCTGTAAATAACTGCGTTTGATGATGTTATCGTTAAAATACAGAAATCCAGCATTAAAATCAAAACATCATCTACATCTTCCAGCTTAAATGAATCTGCTTTGATACTTGTGGAACATGAGTACGACTTCTGTTTAAAAGATCTATGGAACAGTTTTTCAAAATCATTGATATTAAAAAGAATGCTTGTTGAAAAAAATACAAAAACCTTCGTGTATAGATTAGAATGGCGGATGTGAATAGTATCGTCTGTATGCTTCCATATCTATTTTTAGAAAAAATTGTTTTCTTTTGTACACTTGCACAACCAAGTTGCATTCCTCCGTATACACGCCAAGAAAGGTGTGCAGCAGAGTCTAGCATATCCCAGCATTATTTTTCTCATTTATTTAATGGTTGTCTCTTGGATTCTTTGTCCAACGTCAATCGCAATTGTGTAAGAAGAAATAAGTGTCCCGGTAACCCGGGTGGAATGATCGGGTGGATTGGGTAACCAGGTAGCACATGTCCCCAGTCGAAGGCTCAAAGGATCGGTGTGGGCTTTGTGAGTTGTGACAGACAATTTACTTTCCTGTTCGCTCAAATGAAATTGAAGTGGCTCTGCATTAAATAAATCTCACCATCGAAGACATTGTTCCCTGTAGGCAAGTCAGTAAGGCTAGGGAAATCATGGACATTTATTATTTATGTTTGGGAAAGTGACAACACCAGCACAAAGGTTCCTTAGACCATACGTCTATCTCTTATTGTATCCACGTCAAATAAATATCGAATAATATAATCAACGTTCGACAGATGGAAAGATTGTTTTTAAATCCCCTAAACGGTTATATCGTAAGCAACTGATAATCCGAACAAGAGAAAATTTACAGAGAAAAACCATAATATCAAAGTATGTGTAAAACATTTTTTTTTTAAATTGCATTAATAGATATTGGGAAATAAACAACTGAAGTGACTAAAAAAATTTGAATGGAAATTTTTCAATGTGTTTAGAGCTTTGTAGACTCTATATATATATATATATATATATATATATATATATATATATATATATATATATATATATATATATATATATATATATATATATATATATATATATAATGAATACGTTATATCATTTGAAACTGCACGGAGAATGTGTCACTTGGCTTAGAAAGCTTAAAAAGTATAAACAGCTAAACAAGAATCATGGGGATACTGTAGCAATCGAACCTGCATCTGATATGTCGCTGCTTTCACGCCGCGTGGCTCTTTCAATTGAGCTAAACAGCCCGATGGAAAGACAATGGCCCAAATAACTGGTTTATCCCCACGTTCTGCTATTGTTCATCTACTGTCCATATCTGCGCTATCATTTCTCGACGCAGTCAATAATATCATTAAGAAATTGATATATAATCTGATAGAATAATTATAAATTGCGTTGTATCATATTGAAA
>OY735215.1:58029789-58042289 GCA_963457665.1 Thysanoteuthis rhombus
TTGCATCAGAATATTCCTCCTGGGATGTGGCAGGGAAGAAAAATATTTTTAAAAGTGCTGCATTTTCTTGTTTATATCTTGATTTGCTAGGCATTTGCAAAAAAAGAAATAGATAAATGAGTGAGGGAGACTACTCTATAACTAGTATTTAACAGTTACCTCCATCAAATAATATATATATATATATATATATGTATATATATATATATATATATATATATATATATATATATATATATATATATATATATAGTAGTTTGTGGATTCGCTACACAAACTAGCTCATGTTTCAGCCCTCTTTGGGCCTCATCATGAAATAAATCCAATACATTTCAGAAGTGGCTTTATATTATCGATATATTATTATATTATTTTATACTGCTAGCCTGATTTGTACCACATATACTGAATATATATATATATATATATATATATATGTGTGTGTGTGTGTGTGTGTGTGTGTGTGTGTGTGTGTGTGAGTATTGTCCATAAGCACTTTATGTTCTGAACAATACTTACACTCATCTGAACTAAATATGTTCATTTGTTCAAAATCAAGGAAAAGTTACGTAAAATAAAAACGATGCTCATTTTCTGCCAGATTTAATGAAACATCTAAGAAAGAAAGGTTTTTGTCTAAGTACACATCATGTATATCTCTGTATGTGTGTGTGTGTATGTGTGTGCGTGTGAGTGTACAATGATCCTAATCTGACCGATTTCTTCGTCTCTACCAATTTCCATTTATGTCAAGGTCAGTGTCGAGTTACTCAGAATGGTTAAATTATGTCGGGTCAAAAGTCGAAACTCTTGAAACTTTGTTGCCATTCGATTTTCTTTTTTCTCTTCTTGAAGATCAAATTTCGCCAAATTCTGAACGAATTAATTGGCAAATGTCTTTTCGTGCCGTCTTTCATTTCATTACTTCTTTTCTTTCTTTTTTTCTTTTGTTTTTTTTTTTGTTTCTTCGACTTTTTATACATCTTTTCTTCCTTTTCTTCTTGCTTCTTCCTTTCTTTTTCTTTTCGCCTTTAATGCATCTCCTTTTCTTTTTTGTTTCCTCGATTTTTTTGTTTTTCTTCTGATTTTCTTTCTTTTGTTTCTATTTCCATTTGACGACACCCTTTCTATCCTCTTCCTCCCTTTCTATCTCTCTTTCTTTCTTCTTTACATATTTTTCTTTCTTCTTTTGCTTCTTTCTTTTCCTCTCCCCCTCAAAGACGTCTCTCTTTCTTTCTGTTTCCCTTTTATTTCTGTCTTTGTGTGCGTGTCTTTCTGTCCTTCTCACTGTTTTCCTTTGCATCATTCTTTCTTCGAAATGGTCAGGAATTGAAAAAAGCATTAATGACAGAATAAGTCAATAATATGTGTAACTTACTTACATTGCAAGTGATTTTCTTATAGAAATAATTGCTAACGATTTTATAAGAGAGATGCATTGGAAATGGGGAAGTAGAAAAATGTCCGTGGTCAGCCTTGCAAACAAAATTGTATTGAAAACCGTCAACCAAAACTGTCAACATGAGTTTCTTCACTTTTTGAGTGGGTCTGGCTGATTCTATCCATGTATGGGCTAGTCGTACATACCGCACTAATGAGGGCTGGACATGTAAAATCTACTCCTTGCAATGCGAAAAGAAATTTTTTTTTTGTTTTTTGAAAATCCCCTCCGACCCCGGAATAGATTTTTAGAACGGGGGTTCTATTTAGATTACAAGTTCACGCCAAGTTAGTCCCTTAAGTTCTGTCAGGTAATATTCACACTTTTTTTTTATTCAGACTTTTTTTAATGATCTCCGTCCAACGAAAGGCTAGAGATCCATTGATTACCCCCTCTTTTTTTTTCAATTGATTACCCACTACACGGCGTGCTGCCAAAAGACCATGGTCACGAGACGGTTTATATTGAAGTATTAAGCAGACCTGTATACGATTTCGAATTTGATCCCACGAGAATAGTTTTCGTCTGATTGTTTGGTCTGCGCGAATGATGACAATGAACGTGTTTTGTTTGAGAACGTAGAAATATACACTTTGTAGAATACTCAACAGAATAATTCAGAGGCGGCTGCAATCGCAAATATCAGGAAGTGAAAGAAATACAGATTAAAAAAAGAATAGTTTACTGCAAAGGGTTTTTGCGATAAACTTCTGCGGTAAAAAATGTAAGTTCAAACGCTTTTATATCTTCTTATGTTTTCCCACATATAAATAAACAAAATCGTACACAAAGGTAATTGTTGCGCTCGTAATGACCCACGCGTACTATGCTTGAACATGTTTATTGGACAAAGCCTGATTTGGCACAAGGCCATTATCAACATGAGTACTAAGTGTGGAATGAAAATGCATGCAATAGTTTGCACGCTAACCACTGCTCTCTGGTAAGGACCAAAGATTGATATTATTGGGGGAAAATAATCTCAATACAAGGCCACGATCTGGGAGTACTCAATGTAGAATGGAGAAAAAGATGTAGAGGAAAAGGTTCTAAGGAATATGATCTTAGATACGAACTGATTGAAAAAATTAGATTGATAGGAATACACCAGGAGATAGATAGATAGATAGATAGATAGATAGATAGATAGGAATAGACCAGGAGATAGATAGATAGATAGAAGTAGATTATATGAAATGACGGGTTGGGTCGTTGGGATGCCACCATCACTAAATCATCGTATGATGATTTGTATACGAGTGCGTCGAAGTAACGACTGTATGTGAATATATGGTCTTCGAGCAAACAATGCCATTGATTGTCTTGCAGCCTTCATGGGAAAAGCGGGATGGAACGAGAGAGTTTCAGTAACGGCAGTGGGTCAAGGCAAAGAAGCCATCTTTGATGCCAATTAACGCTTTTAAGGAGAGAAAAGAACGGCGTTGGCGGAGAGGACGGGGAGGGAGCGATGGAATTCCTAGAAGGGGGGGGGAGAAGAGTTAATGACCCAACTGAAGGATGATTAAGAGAAAGTCTTTATATAAAAGTGAGGCTGTTTGCTGAAGATATTTTCTCTGCAGACGAGGAATAATATGGATTCCGATGTGATGCGTATGAATCGCTCACGTGATGTGAGTGTATGTAAAACTACACACACACACACACACACATATATATATATATATATATATATATATATATATATATATATATATATATATATATATATATATATAATTAAGAGATGGATATATGATCCGACAGAATGATTATGAATTGCGTTATATTATATTGAAACTCTTTTTGAAATGATCTCCCGTCATTACTCGGTGAATGTACCATTTGGTCTAGACAGCATAAATATATGTGCTTATGTGTAATACTTGTAGAGACTTTTTATCAAGAAACATATTTTGTCTGGCAACGGAATTAACCGAGTAGCGAATCGAACAGCTGACCTAGTAAATGGATAAATAAATTAACATCGTGCTGGACTCGAACCTGCGGTCACCAAGGAGCAGACTCCACGCCCGATCTTCTGTCAACCGCAAAAGCTCTGGTATCTTAATCGGTTTGGCAGTTAGCATAGATAGACCGGATACCCGAGATAAGAGAACGTGAATCCAAGTCTTACCGAGATCTTATTCATTTTTTTCCCTCGATCTGTGCTGCTCATTCTTCGTAGTAGACTGATGGTCTCAGTACAGGGGATCTTATGCAACTAACAAGAAAGAAATGGCATTCAAAAATTCATTATGGTTGACGATGCTTCATCTAATGAAAAATAAATCAAGACTTTTTTTATCAACTGATATGGCTATGAGATTAAGGTGTAATCCTTACAAGGATAACTGCATAGTTCATACGAACAGGGAATCTTAGAGGTAGTGGGCGATAATTCTCTGACCATTTCTATGTGCTTTAGTGATTTAATTACATTCTTTCGGGGTTGAACTGTTTTGTTTAGCATCGTTCGTCGTAATGGTTATCAGGACCAGATTAAGCTAGTGGGGGCATATTACAAATGTTGGAAAGGGGTCCTAAATTGAGGAAATACATGCAAATATCAAAGCACAAACATTTATACTTGCATAGTAAAGTATTTGATTATTTTATTAGATATATGACCATAGCTGTTTCGACAAATATGCCTAACACTTGAGTAGTAGTATTTATTTGTTTTCATTCGGGTCTCTGTGCAGCGACAATGACTTTAATTTCAAATAACTTCGCAATCATTTGTCGTAAGTGTATCACATAGATATAACACTTCCATTGATTCTTGAGTTGAATAATAATCCCAATCAAGGGAGGTAATTAGCTAAAATTGATAACCTTAACCCCCAGTCGTTCATATATGTTGAGTGCAAAATAATATGATGGTAATCAAGTGAAAAATCAGTGAGTGACAGAGCCCATTGAATTGCGAGACCCGGAGCATATGCTATTCCGGTTACATCTCTAATCCAGCACTGTTAGGGAACTAGCCACTTTTTGACCAACGTTCCTCTATTCGCTGAGATGACACAGTGTTTAGTGTGACTGGCCGTATTGGTCAACAGGGCTGAATAAGGCAAGAAGAGGGTCTGTAACAAACGTCGTAAAGGGGCCCTAAATTGAGAAAATACATGCGAAAATTGAAACGCAAACATTTTCTACTTTCGCAGTAAAGTAATTAATTATTCCGTTAGTTACACAGCTATAGCTATTACGACAAATATGTCTATCATGGTCTTTAACGTGTTGACATCCTCGTCTTGTGTACTGCACGTAACGAAGAAAAACAAATTGTCATTTTACCGTTGAGGCCATTCAAAAAAGTTCATAAGTGCACAGGAAAAGGCTTTATAACACAACGGGGGTCTCTGGCAAACCTATTTGCGCCCAGAAATCGTATTGTCAAAAACCTTGGACAGGAAGGTATTTATGGTGAAACGGACTGGCAGGAGCTTAGCAGCGAAACTATGTAACCTACATTGAAACAAAAAAGCAAAATTTGATGCAGGAGTGGTTACAAATAACAAATATCAGTATATATATATATATATATATATATATATATATATATATATATATATTGTTCGTGTGTTAGTGAGGGTATGTTTGCCAATTTGTACAGATATATATATATATATATATATATGTATATGTGTGTGTGTGTGTGTGTTTGTCCGTGTGTATGCATGTATTGTAGTCGTCCCATAAAATATGTGCAAATGTTTGTTGAAATCAGCTATGGACGTTAATTAAACCCTTTCAGGAAAAAAGAATTAATATAACTATGAAAAAAATACCAACTACCGTATTTCTCGTAATTGTGCGATAATTCTCTTCAATTTAAAAAAAAATGCATAAAATATCTACAAATTTCAACAGTTCATATTTTCAGGGATTTTTTTTATGGAAATCTGTACATCTGGATAGCGGGAAACCTATACACAATCACACCTGCACACGTTTATATATATATATATATATATATATATATATATATATATATATATATATATATATATATATATATATATATATATATATGTATGTATGTATATATATATAATCCGACGGAAATGATTATAAATGCGTTATATAACTTGGAAACTGTATTTGAAATGATCTCCCGTTGTAGCACGGTGAATGTATTATTTGGCGTAGACAGCGTAAATGGAATGAATATTTTTTTTATATATCAATGACACTACTTCGATAAATATTGAGCACCGGGATTAAATATTATCAACAACGGATAAAATTGGTTTTCTATTTCTTTCCTTTTTGTATTCTTACAAAACGAAAAATACATAATGAACCATATATATGTATATGTGTGTATGTGTGTGTGTGTGTGTGTGTGTGCGTGCACATGTATGCGTATGTGTGACTCACATGATATTTCCGTCATTGGCAATTAATGAGTCATTGTGGCCAAATTAAAGACACTCAATAAAGTTCTTATTTGTCTACATCCATTTATCTACGTACTTTTTTTTGTTTTTGTTTTTGTTTTGACGTATGTTTTTCTTTCAAATTCATGACATGCTGAACAGTATCCAATGAAGATACTGCCTTAAAAGGTGACATGAGACATCTCTGTGCACAACCACCGCCCTTCTTGGTACGCACGTGCAGAGGACAGGGTGTGTACCCTTGTGACAGACTAGCAGCCACGCTTCGATTGTCCAGGACACTTCCTTGATTGAAGGCTGGGCTGGAGAGTCATTCCTTTCAAATTCAACTCCGTTAAATTAATGTAACAGGCAAGAAAATAAAACGCCACAGTTTGTCTTTGGAAAGGAAACCTTGACGTTTCAAAAAGACCGCAATTAAAAAAATAAACAGCCTGAAATCTAAATATCCGCATAATTATTTAGGCATGCACGTGTGTGTGTGCGTGTGTGTATTTGTGTGTGTGTTTATTAGTATAATTGTTTCGGTGCATTTATATGCTTATATAATGTTACTAGTATGTATGTTTGTATATATTCAAAACTTTGCACACCTATTCCAGTATGATTATAAATTGCGTTATATCATATGGAAACTTATTTGAAATGATTTCCCGTCATAACACGATTTTTGCATCACTCACCCTAAATAATGTAAATAGAATGAACAATTAAAGAAAATGTGGACAGCCACAGGAATCGAACCGGCCACCGATGGTGTGGCCGCTTCAACGTAGTAATGCTCTTACCATTAAGCTAAAACAGCCACCGGTAACGCTAAGGCCCAAATACATATTTTCACACCAAATTCTTTTCTCGCAACTGTTATGTATTTAAGAAATGGACATATTTGGTCCAACAGAATGAATTATAAATTGCGTTATATTATATAGAAACTTATTTGAAATGATCTCCCGTCGTTACACGCTTAATATATCACTCAATTTAGACTCCGTAAATAGGATAAGCAATTGAAGAAAATGGGGCTGCAGCTGAAATCGAACCTGCCATCGATAGGATAGCTACTTCAACGTAGCAATGCTCTTACCAGTGAGCTAAACAACCAACAGTATTGCAAAGGTCCAAATACCAGTTTTCAGTCAAAATTCTTATCTCGTTTATTCTCGGTCTATTCGCTTCTTTCAACGCAACAATGTAGACGTACACACATATCTTATGTTGTCACAAATGAAAATTGGAAGATTTTCTTGTGTAATTGCATTTTTTGCAGGCTCAATGTAAATAGAGATATGATTCGTTAATACTGGAGGTTTTTGAGCCCTTAACAACCATGGTGTCTATCCGAAAAGTTAGACTATTTTCTAAGTTCAATTTCCAATAAGGACAAGGGCATGAGCCAGCTAAAGTTATTGATAACGTCAACAAAGCATTTTGAGTTTACACAATTCACAGTTCGGACTTTTTCGTGGTTGGGTCAATAGGTTCAAGTCTTGAAATATGGATAATTAATTTTGCAGGAGGTCCAAACTTATTCTTAATGATGAAAAATTATCGACATTATTGAACAACAGTCCGTGAACATTCAGAAGACTTTTTGAGTCGAACTGCGAAGCGTACATTCTATCTCAAGGCAACAAGAAGAGCTTTGAAAAATTAGAAAAAGGTGTCCGACATGACCTGAACGAAATGCCCCGTGACAGAGCCAGACATCACAACTCTCAGCCGACTACCTAAGCTTAGAATATTGGGATATTAAAACTTGCAGCACTCTCCATATTCACCTGATATTTCTCCAACAGATTTACATCTTTTCAACCTGAAATCCGAAATAAAAGGTTCAATGATAGGAAAGCCATAATTCGTGCTTCAACTGGGCGTCTGTCAAATAATATTCGGGGGTTCGCAGGTGGGTTCCCTAAGAACTTATCAAATCTTGTGACACTGAACAACACCCATCACATGGCTATCAAAAACATAATAATCGTACACAGACCTGTGCCATACACTAGAATTCGAATAAATGTCATCCATTTTGAATAAATGTGTTTTTTTATAGAGCACAAATTGCTTTTTATTGCAGTTCATTAATTAGTCCAAATGCTAAGAATAGTGACCCACCAGAATATTTTCTTTGTAGAATGAGTTCTTGAGTTTTCAAAATTCCGGAACTGCTTGTCTGGGGATCGACGTCATTGGAATAAAGAACAAAATCATCTTTCTCTTTATTATTGGAAATGGCATTTCATATGCAACAACCCAACATTTTATTCGTTTTGGTCTTTCGATATTCGGTCCGTATAAACGGAGGCTCTGATTAAACCGGTGAGTCAAAAAACTGGATTCTGTTTTATAGCTTTATGCTGGAGTTCTGGTTTAACAAACCCTCATTGTTCCCATGTTTTAGCCGTGTGGATTTTACCACTTACAGCGAAAGAAGATTCCTGCGGGTGTGTGTCTCAGGGTTTGATTCATGGTCTCCCATCTTCTTCTTCTTCTTCTTCTTCTTCTTCTTCTTCTTCTTCTTCTTCTTCTTCTTCTTCTCAATTCACACGCATTTCGGGGAGGCTTCCAGACGCAAGACGAGACAGGAATCCCAACAAAAAGTCGCTAAATCGTATGCGGTCTCCATCTTGTCCGGGGATCGGCGTCATTGGAATAAAGAACAAAACAATCAACTCTTAGTGTTGTACATTGGTTATCAGTGACCTCACTTGACATCCGACAACACTCACCCGACTCTAGTCGTTCTCTCTTTCTCTCTCTCTCCCATTCATCACCCTCTCTCTTTTCGTTCCTGCCTCTGCTTTCAATCTATCTCTCATTGTCTTTCCCGATCTCTCTTTCTCTCCTCTCAATCTCTCTATTATTGCTCTCACCCTTCTCGCACTCTCCCCCCCTCTCTCTCTCCCTCTCTCTCCCCCTCTCTCTCTCTCTCTCTGTTTCCTTTGGGTATGATGCAAGTTTCGTTCTTTTTTCCAGACACAGACCCCTGATAAGGGATTATTTGTGTTTACGGCATTATGTCTCAAATTTTCTGCCTTTCCTTTATCTACTGACACCTTTGTAAGTTTGTATATTACTTAGTCTGGCACAAGACTACGGCTATAAACCAACGTCTGAAGATAGCACTGACTACAGAAGCAACTAGCTACGAAGTCAAACATTGCTGTACAGCGAGACGCCCCGTAAGATACAGGTTTACCCCGATTAGCGCTCTAAAAAGGCCCCTAAAATTGCAATCCTATATAAAGCAGTGCGGTACGAGATAATTGCAGCATAAATAGAGACTATGTAGTTTTTTAAAAAAAATGATGTCATTGTTGAGCTTCAACAAGATAAAATAGATTAGAGCTATGTATCTCACCTGGTAGCTACTTACCAGAGCTCTTGGGTTATCAAAAAATATGTCTCTATATACCACTACATGATACAAGATAGTGCATGTGTTTATTCTCATACAATATGACTCATTAACCGAAGTACACTATTTAAACATATTTTGGAGGCTGTCTATGATGGTGTCTCTTATCCGTATTTATTTTGGAAATTCAACGTAACTAAATTTATTTCAAAGAATATTTTAAAAAATTAGTTCAATTGCTTACTAGGGTAGCATTAACCCTTTCGGCGTGACGCGTCGACATTTTATTTCATTAATTTTTTAAATAATCCTGTTACACGTACACAAGTATTTTAGTTTTAGATAAATGCTTCTAGATAAGCAGCTTATTTTTTTCTGATATATCTACAAAACTAGGAGTTCAATAAAATATAACTTGGAATTTCAAAACACACTTACAAAACTAGGATGATGAAATGAAATATTTCATTTGAAGTCCATCAGGTATCACCTAAAAAACCTACGGTGTGTTAGTGCTGATACTGGAGTCATAGGTTCGCCATGATTGACTTAGTACAACCTTCGAGTGTCGTTAAAGACGATCTTGCTAGTTATTGCATTATGGTAGATTCATCCATATTTCTAGCCATTGCTCCACAGCAAGTTTATTTAGTAAGATTAAATTTATGGAAAAAAAAAGTCGAAAAGTGAGAATAGTGTTTAGCATTTGTGTTGCAGTACGTTGTTACAGAGACAGCGCGTATCCTTTACCTAATTCCCCTACATCTCAGTCTCCTGTACCGCTCACCACCTCAGCCTACGACGACTGAGCCTAACTTTCCTTTATCACCAATTTGAGGTCTACATTGGCTCACAAAATTTCCAATATAAATTAGTGGTAATTGCTCCCTCGCTTTACGCCATTTTCATTTACGGTATGTTTTTATAGGAGAGCTCTACTTTCGGGTGGCGGGGAAAACTTTGGGTAAGAAAGAACATCCAAGATCAATGTATAGTGATGATTCTTTATCAAAAAAAAAAAAATCAGACTGAAATGATAAGATCGACTTCTGCAAAGATTCACATGCCTGCGCTAGAATTGAGGGTGAGACTTTTACATGACCATAAGCGGTATATATTGAGAGATAGATATATACAACACTTATGCTAAGACAAAGACTACATTCGTGGTGTACTCAGGAAAGAATGAATTCCCTATACTAACAATGGTTTGACAGTCAAACCTGTGAATTACACACACACACACACACACACTCACAAACACCTACACACACACACACACACACACACACACACACACATATATATATATATATATATATATATATATATATATATATATATATATATATATTAAACAACTGATGAACCCAATAAGAAAAATTCACACATATTAACATAATATCTAATCTAATAAATATATAATATCTATCAAATAAAACCCATTGGAAGGTTTATTTAAATTGCATTAACAGATATTTGGATGTTTGTCTGAAAAACAAATCCCTCTTTAGTAAACTGATTTTACTATTTAAGAAAAGCTCAAGTTTGCGCTTGAAGAACAAAGATTTCACTTGGATGAAAATATTTCACAAAAAGAAAAGTTCGCTATCGGTTGAGGCCAGGAGCGGTTTAGGGAACCACGGGGCCGATCAGTCTGTGGGCCGGTACTGCCTAGTGCCGAGTTAGTAGGCCAGTGGTTCTCAAACTGCTTCAACTATCTCCCAAATCTGCTGCATAAAATTCCCCCAATATAGAAACGTGTATTTTGAGTCTTGAAAGTATCTTGTACTTGTATTATTTCGACCTAAAGTCACAGACTTCTTTGTCGTTTAATCTCTAGATTTTGTTTGGTCTCAATCTTTTCAGCGACAGTGAATTAGTATAACAGTGTTTTGTTCTTTAACTACTGAAATGCTTTCGTCTTATTTATTTCATTTTGATGTACCGAATAAGTCATATATATGTATAAGTGTGCCGTCATACAATAAGGTTTGAGAACCAGCGCAGTTGGCTGAAAACTTGATTAGCCTCTCTAGATTCAATACTTGTGTGCCACTGGTGGGGCTAATCTTGACATTAGTGAGGCCTTTCAGTAGTTGTATTCAGCTTTCATTTTCAAACGAACCTCGACGAAAGAGAAGCGTACATGAAACTATGATGTTTATTTTCAAGCAAATTCCTTCATGGATCAAAAATCTATCTCTGTGTGACATGATGAGAATTGTCCGACAGTTTCGTCTATCTAATAACTAGGGAAGGTACAATCACGTCCACTCTTCCAAAACGTTGTGTAATAATTAATCTTCTTTGTAGATTTGATTTTTGTTCTGCAAGTAAATAGCATAAAATTATTCGTAAAAAAAAAAGAAAATACTTTCTCAGAATCACGAAAGATTCTGAACGGATAAAAGCTGTGTAAATGTTTTTTTACTTGAAAATAAACAATCATCAATTCCACCATAAATGATCGATTTTTTAGCAGAAAAATGGAGAAGATTTTCTAAATTATTTCAAAAACAAAATTGACCTCAAAAAGATTTTGTTCGAAGAAAATTAGTTAATTGAATGATTAACTGGCCGGATTTTGGTTCTAAAAAAAGGGGGGGTGGAAACAGCTGACTTTTTCTAGAAAACGTAGTGAAAACTAGATCTATTTACCTGATGTTGTTGATGGATAAGCACAGTTCAAAGGTCAAGTAACCGAGTTTTTACACTCCCTGCACTATATCTAGTGTCATCACGTGTTTGTTATGTCAACATCCGATAAAGTTTTCAGTAGCTACCTCTTTCAACACCCACAGATAAATCTGAAAGGAACCAATTCATATTTCTCAATTTTGAGCAACCATATTTTTTGAAACGCATTGTATGGAATCGAAATTCTTTTTGAAAAATATCCTGACCAAATTTTGTACGAGTTTATATTTATCGACAGCGAAAACCCTGTTTTTTTGGGTTTTTTTTTTTTTTTATATAACAACGTTTCAGAAGCATTCAAGTGGCATAAACATTATTAATTTGATTGAAAAAAATACGTATAAAGCCATTAAAAATTTCCTCCAGAAACGTCTACAATTGCACTTCAGTTTGGGTTTTTTTTTTCAAAGAAACGTTGGAGTAACTAAACAATTTTTAAACAAAATTTTCTGAATATAGTCCAATTTTAACGAAATTGAAGTGGTATATGTATTCGGTCGTGTCTTTCTATCTTTCCATCTGTCTTTTTGTCTGTCTGTCCACAAGAAGTACCAAATGAATTCCAATGTCATTGAACAGTGTGCATTGGAAT
>OY735215.1:58047289-58052289 GCA_963457665.1 Thysanoteuthis rhombus
ACTTTTTGAGTCTAGGAACAATCAGAAGTTTTTCCTACATAAATTAATGATAATTTTTTCTTCACTTTACACCATTTCGGTTCACAAAATATTTTAGGGTTTTAGGGTAATGCTTTACTTTTGGTTAGCAGGGAAAGCTGTCTATACATATATTTTTAGGTAAATGTGTGTATACATGTGTGCATGTATGAATGTATGTATGTGTGTCTATGTGAATGTACCTATGTATATAAGTATAGATATCTGAATGCAAGTGAACACACGGAATATTTTTATAGTCTCATTGTCTTTTCAGAAGTTTTTCCCCAGATAGACTAATGGTAATTGCCTGTTCACTTCACACCATTTCAGCTTACGACAGGGTTTGGTTTTTTTTTCAATAGGAGCAGTCTACTTTCGGATTTCGGATATATATATATATATATATATATATATATATATATATATATATATATATATATATATATATATATATATATATATAAGTTTGAATATATGTATGCATGTGTGTCTGTATGAACGATTGTATGTGTATGTGTATACATATGTGTGTGTGTGTGTGTGTGTGTATAAATGCCTCAATGCAAGTAGACACAATGGTTATCTTTATAGTCTCATTCTCATTTCTCCTCTCTTTGTTCGTTGTCAGAGAAGCCAGACTCTTGGAACATTGATGATGATGGACAATTTCTTATCTTCTCTCAAGATTGTGTTTCTTCTTTTTCTCTTCCCAACCTCGTCTTGCCCGCCTGATTGTTCTCGGCTTGTTTTGTTGTTAAGTCTCACGTGACTGTCATTGTCTTTTGTTCAAGAAATTGGCTCCGGGTTTCGTTCTGTTTTTGTTTTTTGTTTTTTGTTTTTTATTTATATTTAAAATCCGAATGTGTGGGTGCCGGAGCGATAAAACTTCAAGGACAAAATGCAGTGCTATTTTAGCCCAACAGTCACAAGAATTCTCGAACCGGGGTACGCGTACCACGAGGTGAAGGCAAGAGAAATTAATGGGGTTCACAAGGTTTGTAAGAACAGTGGAATTTTGAAGAGATCACAACCGAGTGGAACAAATTTTGTGCGAGATTGTCAATTAATTGAGCATGATATACAGGCGTGTCTCTCTGAAACTGTGCCTAGAATTGAGTTTTTTGTTGGAAAGAGTCAAGCTCATCCATCTCATTAACTTTGTATTCAAATGAGATCACCAACAAATACTACATGCGTATTGCCTGACCCGTGGTGTTTAAGCTGTTTGTACGTCAACATTGTTGGACAAGACGAACAGGTTTGCTGAGAGGAAAAGTAGGAACCCCTAACTTAAAGAATTGGATTTGAAGAGAGGGAAACAACTCTGACTGCGAAAAATGACTGCGAACTTACTTTTCTTTTGACCTGTGTATGTGTGTGTGTGTGTGTGTGTGTGTGTGTGTTGTCAAAGCTCTAATGTAATAGCTTTGGGACAGAGTCTTCTAGTTAACAATGATATGCTGATAACATTAAGCGAAGAATATAAAATTGGAACCATTGAACAACCGTAGCCATCAAAGAGGTCGAAAGGTTCTCTCTTTTCTACATGTGCTTGTGGCTGTGTGTTGGTGCGTTTGTTTTTGTGTTTGTATGTTCAAGCACTCCTGGCCATATCATTTTCTCTACAGACTTGAAAGTTGTCATCTGTACCCCACTACACCATTTTCTAAAATGTTTTGATTTTGTTTTTGTTTTTGTTTTGTTATTATTTAAATAAACTATTTTGACCTTCAGGAGGCCTCATTTTGACGGTTCTATTAATAACATATAGATTCTCCAGAATCGAGATATCTGTTGATGTTAGGGTTTTTTTACTCTATGCTAGATGTTTTCCAATGAAAAACGCCAGTGATGTCATGAATAGAATTTATTCTGACCATATTCGTACTACGATGGAATTTTTTTCATGACTTCAAATTTCAACGCTGTTCAATTATTGACAGTGTTGTTTAGTTTACATTCATTGTTGAAAAATTATGATATCAATGATCTTTCAAACCATCACAATCAGCAACTGATTTCAATGGACATGCCTCAACCATTTTTGGGTTGTACGATAAGATATTGTTTCACCCCCCCCCAATTTCCCTAATTCTGCAAGCAGCTTCAGTGTCTGTGAGGCCCAGTTCAAAATAAAGCTGGATGTTTCCCCCTGAAAGGTGCGTGATTAATACTCTTGGTGAAACCTGGCGGTATTGACAATTGTGCACTTGGTCTTCTCAGATTCTCCTGACATTTTTTTTTTCAATTCAAATCTGTAGGGTATACTTGATCAGTTAACATCCTTTCACGACCTCGTCCGTTACAAAACATTAAATTCAACGCAGCTGCGCTTGATAAAGTGCCCAATGAGAAACTTTTTCAGAAAGTAGATATTTTCGTTAATTCCTGTGCTACAGTGCTTTTTTTCAAGCTTGAACACTCTATGAGTCACAATGCAAAGTTTTCAGAATTAAAAAAAAATGAGATTTGTAACTATAAAAAAAAAAATAACGAAAATATCAACTTTTCAAAAAAATGGTCCGTTGGGCAGTTATCATGTGTACCCAGTTAGGCTCAACCAAAGCAACGGCAACATTCTCAACAACATTTGATGTGGGTGATGGGCGAAGTTTTGGGACGTGCAAAAATCTTTACAAACATCGTTCGCTCGTTCAAAGCGAGGTTAGATTCCATGACTTCCGTTTGGGAATCTGTTAACAACATCGACAGTTCGTTGACTTGGAGTGGCTTGCAAGAAAAAAAAAGTCGGTTTTATTATATGACAACCATCCAGATTTCTGCGGTTCCGGTGTTGACATTCAGTTGCCTCAAAAATGGCCAGCCCAGTTTGTGGCCGATAACATCGAAACCATAAAGGAATGACACAACATCGTCGTAAACCTTTACTCATGGCCATACCATTTTGTCTACAGACTTGAAAGTTGCCATCGGTATCCCTCTAGACCAATTCTTAAAGTAGTGACCTTAAGCTGGCCACGGCTTTAGCCCCCCTGCCTGGGCTCCACATTTCAGAAGGTTCTCTATCTCGGCTCCAGTTACCGATATGTGAAACAGACTGTGCGGCGACAAGCGCCCCATGAGGCGTCGCTCACGTCATCTCGTGCTATTTTAACGTTAGATTGTGGATGAGATTCATGATTTTTTTTCTAATGCCATTTGTGCAAAGGGAACAAAAATTCTATCAGCTGGAGTTTGAACCCGGTTCGCCGAGTCTGCGCACCCACATAAGTGAAGACCATTATTAGAAAAAAAAGTTCTCACGGCCGTTTACATTTTTTTCTCAATCCCTCTCAGTGAAATGGTGATAGGAAAAAGAAAGAGAAAGAGGTTTAAACGACGATGAAGTACTTTTTTGTCAGGGACAATGGTTGGTTTATATGGAGTCTGACCTGTTTAGGCGCAAGTTCTCTACAGTAAGGACCTTGCTCGGCATGTCTTGACCCTCAACGCCACAAGAAACGAAAGACCAGAAAGAATGGACTATTTTTTTTTCTTTGAAGCATGAGGTTTTTCTAGTTCTGGAGGAAAAAGCATGCAATACAGATCGATGGTATAAAGATGTGATTGATCTTAAACAGGAAGTGCGGAGATGAACTAAAAATATACATCATATGCACAGGTCAGGCTAGTCATTCATAGAAACTATCACGTGACCTACGTCTTTTGGCTGCATGCTGTGTTGGTGGTGATCCATTAAAAATTTCGAAAAAGGGGTGATCAATGAATAAGTTACTTCTCTCACGATTTTGTTTGGCCATGAAATAGTCTGAATTTTCAAAAGTTGAAAATTAAATGGTCAATCCAGCATAAACTTACATTGCCAATGGAAGCACCCTTCACTACCACTGAAAACTTATTGGGGGAATTATTGAGGAAAATACATGATATGGAGTAATTGTTGGAAATTTCAGCCCTCAAGCTGTACTGGCTCGGACTGTACGAATGATATACACATAGTCAGCCTGACCTGCTAGGAAACTGAAGAAACTTATGTTGACAGTTTTGGTTGACGGCTATATACATATATATATATATGTATATATATGTGTGTGTGTGTGTGTGTGTGCGTGTGGATTTGCGTGTAAAATGTGTTTGCGTGTTTGCGTGTAATATAAGGCAAGAAATTCTATGTAGACTTTAATGTTCGTTTACCTAGCCCAGCCTTCCCCTGACACACACTAAAAAGAAAATTAAAACTGGGGGTCGGGTCTAGTCGGTGAGGCTGGTTAAAGAGCCAGCGAGGCTGCCATTTGAGAGCAATACATGAGGATCAGAGATGCTGGACGGGCGTTTCGACACAAGCTTCCCTCTGTGCGATCTGTTTGGGTCGGTCGTAAACAAACCAACGCTAGTTTTTTTTTTTTTTTCGGGTGAGTCAGTCAGTTCCCATCGCACCGAAACCCAGATAGACCAAGCATTCATATATATTAATACCCCCCTCTCTCTCTCTCTCTCTCTCTATATATATATATATATATATATATATATATATATATCTTTACATATATATATATGTATATATATATATATATATATATATATATATATATATATATATATATATATATATATATATATATATATATATATATATATATATGTACAGGTTGTTTAAACATATCTGTATACGTAAGTCCATCAGAGAAGTCTGCGGCCTATTGATGAAAAAATCGTTTATTTTACGCAAGAAATGTTTTTTCTCTGAATCTCCTTCCTTCGTTGGCAATGCATCTAATTCAATGGTTTATTTATACTAATCACATGAATCGAACGTTACACAGCAAAATTTTCAGTTCTAAATTCAGTTTAAAAACAATGTGTCAGCCTTATAGGCTTATCGATCCATGAATAATACTTATCTAATTTTCAATACATGATTTGAAAATATACATTGGATACCCGTGGGCCCAAGTACACGTATACCTAGCCAAACAATCAAATAAACATGAGATAATCCAAGATTTTATGATAGGGAG
>OY735215.1:58657289-58817289 GCA_963457665.1 Thysanoteuthis rhombus
AAAGTAACTTGATTATATCGCCACCACTGCTTAAAATATGAAGTAAAAAGCAGCATATGTATCAGTGGCGATGATTCATTATTCAGTTTTGTTTATTTTTTGGCAATTTTCTTTTTACTCAAAAAATTGTGAGAATATGAAAAGCTGCCGACTCCCCAATGGGTAAGAGTGAGAAATTAAAAAAAAAAAAAGAGCACCTGCCATTATCGATACATAGAGACGTGTACAACCATTCAGAAATCGGACATATTCTAAATTCCTAAAAGTGCCTCATTCAAAGGATTTTTCCAGTAAGAGATGATGCACCTGTATTTTATCAAAAAATACAGTGTTAATAATGCTAATCAAAGAAGTAATTGTATTCAAGACCAATACTGTAGAACATTGTTTATTCATATATTTTTGTACTCAACATATTGTATTCATATAATAGATTATATAGGCATGGTAGAGTCTTTTTTCATGAGAGTGAATACAAAAACACTTCATCTGGATAATGTTAAGTATTAACTATACTTTTGTTGGCCATTGTAGACTTATGCAACAGCAGAAGAAGGCTTCCAACTGGTTTGAAAGCATCCTGCCAAATTAATCATTTACTTGGCCACGTAACAGTCTGATAAGAATTAGGCAATAGAATTTAATAGACAATGGATGATCAAAGCCAAAGTTACTCAAATGATTTGGAATTTGAGAACCTATTCTTTAGACACGTATACACAGTCTGTCCAGAAAGTATCCAATCATTTGGAATATCTCGTGAACATGTCACTCAGCTTTGGTGTAACTTGGCAACCAATTAGAAGGGGCCTTACTGAGCATGCATGAGCAGATACTCTTTTGTAGGGTTACTCAGTCGGCAGTGAGACACAATGTGACGGTTACATAAATAACAACTGAGCCTACCTACTCTTCATGTTTCGTGCATGGTTTTTTAGCAAAATATCACATCACCAAAGTCTCTGAGCTCCTTTACAGTCCAGCTGTAGCTCTGCACTGAGCATTTGATAGCGGACTTTGCTGACTATTTTGAAAAGTGAAAGGAATGTTGGAATAAGTTTGGGAGATCCTAAGGTAAGTACTTTGAAGGGGTGTAGGGTGGTGTAGGGTTAATATTTACGTTTTTCTTTTGTTTTCATTTTTGTTTTTGTTCCCCCACCCCACAAAATCCCTGGCCATCTTCAGATTAATTTTCATCCGGTAGAGAATCTGTTATTGGTAGGATTATATGCTGTCAATGGGTTCAGGTTTTTCTTTTAAAACTGAAGTCAACAAAAGAAGGAACAACTACCCCCATGTCACAGTGAAAGAATCATGATGATGGGACATAGCCCACAGGCCTGAGGAGAAGCAAAACAATGGGAATAAACTCACAGAACAGATAAATATAATTAGATCAACAAAAACACACTGGACCCAACAGAATTTACCTGCAGCCAGCCATAGAATGAATAAGCTAAAATGTTAATAAAAAAAAATTAAAAAATGACATGTCTGGTTAGTTACTCAATAAAAAACAATCAAGTGACCAATGTCTTTTGAAAGCATGCCGTGCTGGGAGTGATTCATTAGAAATTTGGAAAAAGGAGTGATAAATAATTGAATTACTTCTCCCACCTTTTGTTTGGTGGAAATCACAAAAAAAGTCTGAATTAAAAGAAAAAAGAAAAAACAAAAAACAAAAACAATGTTGCCAGACACAAACTTAGAGACCAATTTAGCATACAATAACATTGTAAATTGAACCCGTACTAAAAATCTAGGGGGAGTGTTAGACTTAATAAGGAGTAACCGCCCAAATTTTCAGCCCTCTAATTGGGGTGGTCTGTGTGTGCAATAGATAGCCAACCAGACTCACTTGAAAACTAGGTGTTGACAGTTTCAGTTGATAGTTTCTAATATTTCTGTCTTATCAAAAGGTCAATGAATATTTTTTTTCCTTTTGAGTTCATTTACGCAAACCTTTATAACAGTAGTTCTGAGAGGGTCACAGGTCACATTCCTCCCCTTGTGATCCCAGGTTTCTTCTATTTGTCCCCCCCTTTTGCATTGTCACATAGTAATTTTCCTCCCCATTATGCTTTCCATTACATACACTCTTTACCCTTCTCTGGCTAAAATCCACCCCGCTCCTTAGGATATTTCTGCCCAGGGAGCCAAATGCTTCCCAATTCAGAATTACTACCTTAAAATAATCAAACATGTCTACGCATCATTTTCCTACTACAAGTTTATCAACTACAAGCACCTAAAGTCGAAGGGATCAAATAAGTAATGAGATGAATCTTTCAATTTCAATACAAAAAGAAGTTTGTAAAACATTCCTAATTTTGGTGTTGGAGATTTTACAGATGGTAGATAACATGAATATTGATTTCTCTATGATTTTAATGTTAGAGATGAATCTGAGGAGACCCCCCCACTACACCCTCGAGAAAAAAAAAAGCTTCAAGAAATAACTCAAAAGTTATTAATGATGATGACCCCAAAGGGTAAAACAGAAGAAAAAGGAGAAGTCCTTCTTCTATTTGGGTAGACAATGAAACAACACTGAAGTGACCATTCTAGAAGCTCTACAAAATCTGAAAGACATTTTAATCTGGGTAAGACTGGATAACCTTTCTAGTAATTATAACCAACAATACAAAACAAAACCAAAAGTAAAAAAAAAAAACAATTTTTGTATTCAATGCTTATCAACAATTTGAAGTTGGTAGCCAACATAGATTCCAGGTCTGTGCATGTAAGAGTTAGAATTGTAGAGTCGAAGTCGGAAACAATTATTGGGTTACTGGAATCAGGGTCTGTGAAAATGAACCGACTCCGACTAAACAGAAATTGTAATATAATGCATTAAAATTTCTAATTTCACTGATACTTATTCGATAAACTTTTTTTTTTTTCTCTTCAGGATTTATGTTTTAATTTACATTGAAGGCTGATGTCAAGTTCAACAAATTTCAAAATATTACATTTTTGTAGACTTCAGAATGGCAAAAAGAGTTTTAACAAAATGGGTATTTTTTGAAATTTTACGATCACCACAGAATATCATCCAGGTCAATGTATTAGAGATGATGATGATGGTGAAAAAGTATGTGATCCCAAAATGTGGAAAGTTGAGGCAAGTATCTATTGCAGCCAAGAGCCCTAAAATGGATGCTATTCTGTGGAGATGTTGGAAATGGAGTCATTTTAGATGGAGCAATGTGCTGGAGAAGCATTTATTTGATGTTCAAGTATTTGCTTGAACTAAGAATCTTTCTTGAAGATCTGGATGAGAAAAATGTACTTGTACTGTCACCCAAAACTTGCAATTTGAGGATTCATCAGTCGATAGATTCTTGTTGGAGTGGAAAGTCTTGATATATCTCTTGAACAAAGCTAGAAGATTGGTGGCTGATGGTCTTTGATAAAAAGAAGAAAGTATCTCTTGCTGGATATTCAAATTCTGTTAGCTGCTATTTACATTGATCCAATGAACCAAATGTTGTTAAACAATGACGAATAGTTATAGGAAAAAAAGGCACTCTGTAAAGTAGCAATTCATATGAAAGGGTTACAGGTACCTGAAACTTATGAACCACAAGTTTAAAACTTAAAAGCATTGGAAATTCAGAATAATCCTCTTCAAATGAAGAATTAGACTCTAAAGACAAAATGGAATGTTCTAGAGTGAAGTGATGCCATTTGAAAAGAGAAAAAACCAACAACAACAAAAAAAAAGCCCTAATAAACTGCATACCGAAACTAACTATAAGTAATTCCTACTTATCCAGAGGTTATTAGTGAACTATAACAACAATGCAACCCCCTCATTATTGAAAGAGAGTTCTGCACTAAAATTAATCAAATCCTATTTAAAGGCTTCTATGAAGAATAATCTGGCAGAAGTGATTCTGTTTCAGATAACAAGATTTTAGAAAATTTGATTCCAAGTTTTGATTTGATCCTGGTTTTCTATAGATAAAATATTTCTTTAATCTTATATTCAAATAATGTTTTAATTTTGAAAACAGTTGATTACGTACATAATCGAGTTCATTTCTCATAAAATGGTCATTTGCTAAGCATTCAATATATATTTTTTTAGTTTTAGCAAAATGTACTTTAGATTTTTGAAGTGATAAAAAATGATTTTCCAATTCTCTTTTATAACAATTTTATAGTTTGTTTTTTAATATCCTTTTATTTGATAACTTTTTCATAATAATAATATAGCTTTCCTTTCTTAATTTTATTGTGTTCTGTTTAGTGTTACTCAATGTTTATAACCTTTCTGATAAAGAATATAAAAAAGCCACAAGAACATAGCTATAGCCTTCAAAACAAACTTTAACAGATTAGGGAGCTAAAAGTAGCCTGATAATTCACATGGGCAGTGATGAATTATCATCTATGTTATGTAATTTCAGTAAATATACAAAATATATCTATATGTATATACATAATTAGTCTGATTACAAATAGAAAAGTTGGAGTCAGCAAAAGATGCCAGAAATTGAGGAGTCCCAGTCAAAAAGTTTTGTTTACCCACTCTATAGTACAGATGGATTCAAGACCCCAAATCCCAAAAGCCAAGTTTAACCTCATTTTTGTTGATCCTCTTAACTTTGCATGATAATCTATCTCATTATATAATAAGGTACAAAAAGCAACAAGTACTTTACAGTTACATAAAAGCCGTCCCTCCCATCAGGATGAATAGCTGGGATATAAAAATTGGATCAATTTACATCCATTGCTATAAATAGAGATTCAATGCTTTGTTATTATAAACGGGGGGGGGGGGGAAGAAGCAAATTTCGTCCATGGGGAGGAAGGGGCAGCTTTTTGGAATGGTATTTTACCAACCATTTTCATTATGATGGCTAAACAAAACAGCTAAAATTGGTTAAAGTTTCCATTTCCAAATACTTACTTTATTGCTAAGATGTTTTGGATGCTCATTATAAGTTCACTTATTAAATGAAATAACTAAAGCTTTTACTTTTAATAAAATTACAAATTATTTTTAAAAAGTAGCCAGATTTGCCATCGTAAATTTTTATCAGACAAACTATAAAAAGAAAAAAAAAAAAAATCAGCCAGATATAGCCAAAAAATGGTTAATTTGGCTACATGCTAGAACATTTTGACATATTCTATGGCTCTCCAACCCCTCATCCGGTTCTCAGATGAAGATCAAAAGATGAACGTGGATGACATCTTGTTTGTTTCATAATGCGAGAAGAAATGAATTTGACTAAACACGCATGTTTTCTACACTACCGATTTGAGTTTGTTTTGGAGGCAATTATAAAGAACACTTGTTGCTATGAATAACAAACCGTACTTGGCAACTGTGAAACAATCACTGAACTCTCTCATTCACTAAACAAAACTTTATTCCTGTTTAAAGCAATGAATGCAAAAACTGCTCATGCTGGAGAACTTGAAGATGCTTAAACATAATAAGCAAAACATTCATCACAAATAGCTCAGAAGATTTTATCTTATTTTATAGCGAAAATGTTTTTGCAATTATGAGAAAATATCTCTTCGGTTGGTGATTAGAAATGAGTATCCGATTCAGTACATCATACGCTTCCCTTTTTTCATAGAGGGCACACAGCTGCCCCTGAGGTTTCAATGCCCCTGGTTATAAACAATTTTACTTCATAAAAATTCAATAAATTTAATCATTTTTCAAATTCATTTCAAATAAACAGTATGGGGCCTGACCGATTCCATTAACATTAACCGTTTGATACCATCATCCCTGATTATAATAAACAGCTTCTTCTGTTGTTGTTTGTGTTGTAAACACAACATTTCATCAGACTTATTCTATGGCCTGCTTCAGATGATTTATTCCATTGTGATGGTGGTACAGAATTTCCCAATGTTTGTAATGAACAGAATATCACAGTGTAGGATTTCAGAATTGTCGATTTCTTCCCCTTCTGTCATCAGATTTCCATAACTTGTTTCTATTGAGTAGTGGAAGCCACATTTGGATATTACACCTGAAGAAGGCCATAGAATGAATCAGATGAAACGTCATATTTACAACACAAACAAAATAGGGTTCAACTGTCTGTAAAACTCTTTGATTGTTAATGACCCTTTTTGAAACTCTAGGTTGTAGTTTCCTCTGTATCTTACTTAACAATATACTAAAATCTAAAAAGTATCCCAAGCAATTGAAAAAAAAAAAAAAATTTCTATGTTCTTATGCACGACTGATCTTTTCATTTTAGTTCCCAAGATGAAGAATGATTTTCAATGAAACATAACATAAATTAGAAAGCACATAACTGCCATTGACACTAAAAAGTAAATGAAAATCAACCTACCCTTCCACAAAACCTTTGGAGATATTGTGTGGTATGGATATAGAGATATATATGATGCAGACTGGTCAAAAAGAATTGTTGGATCTGCCCCCAAATTCAATCAATTCTTCTGAAGTCCATTGTCCACCCTTCTACAACATTTCATTGAAATTCATTGAAAACTTATGGATATATTGTGTTGACAAATGATCATGAAAGAATGAATATACCTCTTCCAACTCTGTTGGCAGAGGCAAAAATACATTTTTAAATGTCAAATAGTGTGATCACTCATTGGCTGAATGAAGAGAACAAATGTAGGTTAATTGGTTACTAAGTGGACCAACAACATGGATGTAAATAGTCATGACTAATGATATTATAGATTACAATAACCAATTCATTCCATTTTTGTCTGAACAAGATTTCAATTGATGCAAAAACAATCACCAGGAAATGCAGACTATTGTCTTCATTTCTGGTTATGAAATTATTCTGATTTCAGACCAGGATAAAAATGGACACAATTGAACAAGGCAGATGGTTTTTTATAAATTCAAGCGCTACTAACAACCCTCTCCCTGGGCAGCTAAGGGTAAATAGCTAGACAGTTCTAGCCCTTCAGTCCTGTGAAGCAAAATATTACTCCCCGCCTCCCGTAAAACCCACTTGCTACTGAAATTGCAATATGGCCCTATGCACCACAAGAAGTCTACAGGGAGTGGGGTGGGGGGGGGGCTGAGAAATCAGTTTGGAATTTAGCTTTTGTTAATTCCTGTAGACTTCTTGTGGAGCATAGGGCCACAAAAAACTCCACAGCAGTTTCAGTAGTAAGAGGTTTTTTTTCACTGGGTAGAGTTGTCAGTCCCATGCCTGAACCCCTTACTTTACTTGGTCTTGGGACCAGCTTGACTACTGCCAAACTGAAGTTTTTTTTCTGTTAGAGTAACTTTCTCTAGGATGAACTGCCTTACAGGACTAAAGCGCTCCAATTGCCCAGCTTTTTATTCATAGCTGAGAGGGAGAAGTGGATCTATGCTTTTTCCAAGGGCATTAGTGCAACAAAGTGAACAGACTAGGTTGGAACTTCAACTCTTTGCCAATTCCATTTTCCAAGCCGGTAACCATTATAGCAATCTACATTTCCCAGTTAAAAATTATTTAAAACTAATTACTTTACTTGTTATAAATGTGTACTAACAAGGATCTGGTATTGCATATTGGTCGCTGGACAGATGGCACACAGACATTAGGATGAATGGACAAATAATGAAATGAATATATGGCCTTTTTGATTTTGACAGACTTCAGTGTTTAATATCTGGTACTTCTTAGATTAATACAATAGCATTCCTGTTGCTACCTGCTCAATGGACTTCTCCCAGTCTGATTTTCTCTTTTCATCTGCTATTCTTTAAAAGCAATTATTATGAATATCTTTCATAGCAAGTCAGAATTTTCTATCCTGTAATTATCTCATCTTCTTATCAAGTAGTTTCATTAAAAAGAAGAAATAAAAACAACAAACATAATCAAAAAGACTATTTGTTTCTTCGGTTATACATCTATTTGGCCAAATATCCTTTCGTCCAAACACAGGCCAAATGTCTGGAGGCTGATGGCATATACATAGGCATAATTTTTGAGTATTTCACATTGACTTTCTGAATAGTTTTATTAGCTTAACAGACAGTATGAAACAGTGGTATTGATAAATAGACTCTCTTGGCTGTAATTACAGGTGTCCTTAATTATACAAGGGTGTTGGGGTCCATGGAAATCAACTGCATTTTAACAAAGCCACAATTACTACTTGGTGGGTAAGGGCGATATCCAAGGTTAGACGATAGACAATGTGCACCATCTTTTGTCTGTTGTATAAAAACTAACTGAGATTTGAAAGAATAAATAAAAATATTTAATAAAAATGTAAGCATTTGAGAATAACTAGTTTTCCTGTGCCGACAGCATATATAGGATATGGATAAACACTTTGAATTTCATACACGTGGATAATAAAGATTTGCATTGCACTGAGCTTGGAGAATAGCATTCTGTTGATCATAAATGGATTTTCATTATTTTTTTTTTGTTCTTTAAATTTAGCATCTTTATGATGTCATTGGAACATACTATTCTATGTTACTACATCAGTTGCAACCTTGGGGTGACAGAGTACAAATGCACATTGCTAACCATCATATGTGGAGATACCAACAAAATAACTACAATACATCACAAAGCATACCAAATTTCAATATTTAAAAACATAGAATTTACATAATTGCAACAAGGAATCGATCGTTCCACCCATGAGCTGTTGCACTTTCAAATACATTGTATCTGTGATTCTAAAGGCAAAAGAGGAACAAAGTCATTAAAAGAAAAACAAAGAAAAAAAAAATCAGTTTTGTTCATTGACTACTGAATTGTTTTGTCGAATTCATTTCACTTCTACAGTTTACAGTTGGTTAGTCAGCATAAGCCAAATATATTCTTTAATGAGAGTGGGGTGGAAGTTGTGTCACTGCTGTCCTCAAATGGGCTTATGGTGTTGTAAAGTTGCACAAAGCATGAAATATTAGGCTTACAAGTTGAAAGGGAAATTCTGCTTTTATTGGAGTTTTTCTGGATGAGTGGTTGATAAATACCATCATCCAACCACCATAAATCACAATTCATTGGAGAGAGAGCCTGCATATCTATATACCTACCAGTCTCATTTAGTTCATATCTATCTATGTAATGAACAGTGTGAATTTTTCTGTTTGTTTTTCTGTAACAATGGACTCTTCCACATGAAAATAATTATCTTGCTAATTACTTTGTAATATGCCTGCAGCTATAAATGATCCAGAATTGTTGTTATGCAAGTTATTTTCAATATCAGAAATAAAATTGCTTTCCACTACATTTATAGCAGTCTGGTGTCTGACGCATTTTTCAAGTTAGTACATTTTACAGGTACCCTTAGCTTCAATGAACCATTTGGGAGGAGATAGATGGACACAAACTTTCTCAAATATATTTTACATTATATAGATAGATAGAAATTAGATGATTATCAGGCTTGGTGCAACTGCAGACCCCATACTATGATTATGTTAGAAATAAACCAGATTTTTTTCGTATTCTTCAAGTAAGAAGATTTGGGGGGTACCAATACTTCTGGCAACAAAGCGCCATTTGAGAGGAGAAGAACTGAGTCACTAACTTTCTTATATATATATAAAGCCTTCCATGCACCATGCTGCATACATTTATCTGTGGGTACCGGATTGCTTGGAAGGGTCAACCGAATAAGAATTAAAAAATGTTCCTATGAGGAAACCCAATTAGACTATTGGTGTAATTTAACTGAGTTCCATGGCAACTGCACATAGCTGACACTATAGACATGTAGATGTTAATCCCAACACATCTTAGTCGATTCCGGTGGAAAAAGAACAAAAAAGCCAACGAATTAAAGCTGACACATTGCTTTACAAGTTTAAGTATATTTATGTCAATTACCTCATTTGTGTATTCAACAATATTGATGAAAATGTAAAAAAAAAAAAAAGAATATTTTCCTCAAAAATGTATAATTTTTCAAAATCTGAAAACCTAGAAAATTTTTTCATGGATTGTTTGACAGGCTCAAACAAATGGGAATAAAGAAAAAAAAAGGGTTCCCATTAAAAAGCTCTTGCCATGGAAACAGATTACGCATGGCCTAATAATTTTTTTTTCATGAGATCATTTTGATGCTCGTTCAGTTGACCTTTCCAAACAATCTAGTACCCATGAAAAAAAATGTATGCAGGGAGGGGGGGGGGTAGATCCTACTGACCCCCAGCCTAATATATTTGATTTATCAAATAATCAGAAGCAGCAAAAATGGGAAGTTGATATTTTTTTTAATTTTAGACAAAACTGCTGATGAATCATTAGTGGCATTTGGGTTTGACAATTTCTGACCCCCCCCCCCCAAAAAAAAACAACAACAAAGAACCCTAAACAAAACAACAACAACAAAACCTATCAAAACGAAAGGAGCATTAAAAGAGGAACCAACTGAAGTTTACATTTTTTTAAATTTGAAATTAAAAAAGAAATGAATGGAACAAAAAAAGAAAAAAAAAATCATGTTCAATTGGCTGATTTCTTTAAGGAAAAAATCCAAACATTATTACCAAAAAAAAAAAAAAATATTCCAATTTCATGAATGATCAGATAGAAATGAATGGAATGCCTGCAAGTCAAGGGAGAGAGAAGATAGAAAAAAAAATGAATTTGTGACTCAGTTTCAGCTCGTTGCAGTCAAGGCCATTGATTCATTGAGAAATTCTCAGTTTATTATGGGACACAACGACAACCACCTGCAACAAAGTGCACGCGCGCGCACACACACACACACACACACACACATACACACCAATGGAAACTTGACAATATTATATTCAAGGACGTACCAATGATTTTTCATTGAGGGCACAAGGTCTAATTTGCCGATCAAATGGCAAGAAATTTGAATAGAACATCAAGAAATTGAATATGACCAACGAATGTGTACTAAAATCTCATCCATTTCAAAAATGTTACAAATTTACAAGATGTCCTCAATAATCTTCCTAAAGAAATAAATTTACAGACGGGAAGAGCATCGAGGGGTGCACTTACCTCTTGATTATATCTATCAGGTGCTTGGGGCGAGCGTGCAGTCACACACACGCGTACACACAAATAATAATAACCCCAAGAACAACGAAAACGGGAGGGGGTCATAGTTCATTAGAGAGGAAGCGGGGCATAATTCCAGGTTGTTGGTTTCTCTCTGGAGTTACGATAGGCACAGAGATTAGAATCTCATAGTAATGAATAATAATAGTAATAAAAGGAAGTAACCGTATACTTCGCATTCGCAATTTTGTACGACGGACGAAAAGTAGGGGTCCAATTGGTGATTATAGTTACATTGAAATATCATTTTCTCAAAACAGACAAAATTAAGAAAAACAAACAAACCCCAAAACGAAGACCTTATTGATTCAATTTGAAAGCACAAGATGAAGAAAAGAAGTTAATCTACTAGAATGTAAACAACCAAACCGAAACTTGACCGATTTTTTTCGATTCTTCCCTCCCTCCATAAATCAGGGTTACCATGTTTGCCATTTTATGGCCATATTTGGCCTTTTTAAAAAGTGTTTAGCCATACTTAATTTTTTGCCATTCTTCTTGCATTTTCACATTCTCCTTCAAACATTTGAAAAAAAAAAAAGTTTCACAAGTAATTCTTTTATTTGCACTGCAGTTATGCAATGTTTTTTTTAAAACAGTATTTGCATTCGACTATTTCTTTGGCACTAATTGCGTGTTTTGGGCCAGAAATGACTCCATTTCAGGCAGGCCTGTCATAAATAGACGGCAAACAAGGAATCGATATGATTCATTTTGGGTGACTCAACAATCAAAGCTTTAAAAAGGGATATTTTTTTACATTTGGGGCTCTGGCGGATTATCTACAACTATGATCCCTAGAGAGGCTGGATTTTAGGTAAGGATCTCTCTCCTCACAAGCCCCAACCGGGCCTCTTGGGCGAGTTATAGTACGGGCTCCCTCTCACCAAGACTCCTGACCAATCCAGGTCCCTGGAGGTGGGGGACAGTCAATTAATAGATCACGAGAATTCGATTAGAGTGAAATAATAATGGCACCTTCTAAATGATTGTTTTAATAAATAAACAAATGTGGCACGTGCCCTCTGAAATGAAGAGGAAAAAAAAAAGAACCCGTAACAGGTGTGAAAATCTCAAATGTTTTTTTCAATTAATAGCCAATTCAATTAACTCACCAATAAAACACTTTACCCGAATTAAAACAAATTTAATGTTATGTTATATTTAACAGGTAGCTTAGAAAAAAAAAGAGAAAGAGAGAGACCTGTTTAATCTATGAATAATGAATGATTTTGACATAAAATCCTCTCATTCATCTCCTTGTTAAGAATCAAACGAATTAAACGATACAGGACCCCCCTTATGATGCAGTTTGGATTATAACGTGGATGAAGGGGGTTCACCCCAAAATAGAATAATAACGAAGTTATAAGTAACTACTAGTAATAACGTCGTCATCATTAGGGGTAGGATTGTTTTGTTTGTTTGTTTTTATTTTCGTTATAAAATAGGATAAAATTGACTTCTTTCATTAAAATGAATCAATTTAAATTCTTTACATTTTCTTTTTGATGGAAAATAAAACTGTTTTTCGTTATGATTGTTGTTTGATAATTTTGTTTCACTAAAGAAAAAAAAATGCAATATGTTGTCTGCTCGGTTGTAACAAGAAATAGCCATTTCTATCGCTGAACTTAACCGAAAGTAGCCATTTTATGGATAACTTTATTTCAGCCCCATCTACGCATGGATTATCCATAAGAAGAAATGTTGAATTTAGAAACTAAAATTTATTTAAATTCTTTAAAAAAAAAAAAAAAGAAAAAGAAAAGAGATTTTCAGAAAATTTGCTCCCTATGATAGCAAAGAAAAGAAAAAGAATGCAGCTGGTTTGTAAATTAGTTTTGCCTTTCTCGGTCATCAATCTGAGATCAGAGTGGAGAATCTGATCCTCAGTCGTGTTCCCGTCTTTGGACAAGACGCATTGTAAACGAAATGAGCCTGGTCCTGAGGATTCTAACCCTGGGACAGCACCTCCCGATTGTATTATAAAGAGAAGGTCGGGAGTAATAGTACTGACACCTCCGTGACACTGGTCGCCAGGACCGAGCAATTTTTGTCCTTGCAAACATGTACGGGCCCCTATGTCAAGACCGATCTTTTGTATCACTTCCCCCCCCATGGAGAGGCGGTTAAATATAGTATTTACACACTTAATGAAATACAAAACGTTTTGTGATGGAGCCTCTATGCAGAAAGTCCCTTCACTTGATTTCACTGATCAGCTGATGATGGAAGGCAGATTTAACAAACATAGCTCAGAGCAATAAAAAGAAACAAGCTTACGGATTAAAAACAATATTTTAGTCGGAAGCCGGTAATCCTATATAAGTATATTAACAACACATGGATCGGTAAATAAGTAAGTTAACACACTTGCGAACACGTTTTTTTGGTTGGGGGAGGGAGGATTTCCTTATCATAACAATCTAAAAAAACGTGATCACTCCAGGAAAATAAATACGGAAGCTGAAATGAGAACAATATAAGATTGGAATTGATGGTAGATTTTTAACGGCACGCTTCTAGGTTCGTAGTCAAGCATTTAGTTTAAGATCAAAGCCTATCAGTTCTCCTTACGTCAACAAAACATAACATTAAACTTCTTTTTCTATTTTCAAGGTGATGCAGCTGTATGTATCTGAATTGCTTTTTAATCAAATTCTAATTAAATCAAAATAGTATCAAATTGTTTTGAATCATTATAAATGGTTGTTTTTGTAATTAAATTTTAGTGTATATTATTTTTTAACTCTGAAAAATTCGATTGAAATATCGAAAATAACGTTTAAAATTGAAAAAAAGAATTTATTGTTCTGTTTTTTTTTTTAATTGGGAAGGACTGACTTACAATAGACACCTGAAGAAGGCTGGAAAGTACAACGACCGTAACATTGTGACTAAGCAACCAGAATGACACTAGTCGTAGTGAATCAGTGTAATGGATAGAAATCAGTATTATTCAAAATTTTCTGTAATTTTCAAAAACTATATTCATATTCTTGCTTTCTGGGGAAAATACCAATTTGAAATTACTGGAATCACTGAGGGATTTTTCCAGTGGTAAAAAAAAAATAAAACACATTTAAATATTCTGTTAGAATGAATTTTCAGTAAAAAGAAAGGAACAAAATAAATCATTATATTTACGTTTGTGTTTCTGAATCACACGGTCAAAAATAAAAACATAAAAAACATTTTCCAGTTTCATTTATTATAGTTAAATTCAAACCTTCATTGATTATTCATATCTTACATTCTCAATTATATTTCACCCCGCCCCGCAACATTAAGCGAAAAGCATCTTTGAAATATCTCATTTTTCCTTATTTTTAGAGAAATAAAACGTGAATATCTTAAATAAATGTGAAATTTCGAAAAGAAAAGAAGATATTTTTCCACAATTCTAGGCTTCCATACTGTAAAAATGTGGATCCATTCAAACTCATGTTTGTTTGTCAAAAAATTAACAAAAAAAAGAGGTTTGTCAAAATACCAAACAGGTATTTTTCCGTACCTTAAAAAATGAGTTCAAGATGTCTCTTTCCTTTGTCAGTATTTTCTCCTTTCCCTTGTTGTAATATTGTTAATCCGTGGAGGGTAAACACTGCTTAATACTTTAAACAACTGCTGTCGTCGTTGGGACAGTGACAATCAAATTGACTTGTTATCAACAACTGCTGACATTAACCCGGAAGTAGACAACTGACTGCACTACACAACGGATGTGACGTCAATGCGTCGCCGCTTGATTTCATTCAAGTCTGGCACAAGGCCAAAAAGACAAAAAATATATAGGGGATTGGAAGATTATGTAGCTATAATATTTCAAGTGAGGAAGGTCTGAGTGGCTGGCTTCATTTATCTCTGCCAATGAAGTTGGTAGAGATTTATGTGTACACTCGTGTCCACACGATATCACCTGAAGTTCTCCATGAATTTCCATGAAGTTTCGTGGAAGGGTGGGCCATGTGATACGGAAAAGATAAGTTATGTTGTGGATCCAGGAATTTGTTCCCAACAAATAGATATTTTAATTATTCTACTACAAAAGGGGTAAAAAAAAAAAAACGAACAGCTGATAAAAATAGGCTAGTGTTTGATTTCAAGGGAGTTAACTTAATACTTTCAAAAATTAAGTTTTCTCCCTTATAATTTTAATTCAGTTTTTAGTACCTATAATGGCGCTGACAGAGATATGCACTCACCGAGTGTTTTCTAGTTTTATTTGGGTTCATTTGCTGATTCTCTATTGACAATTCGAAGAGTTCTTCCAACAATTGAACACATTCTTTTTGTTATTTTATATTTTTGTCGATCCACAACATCCACAACATTCCGGTCAATCCATTCTATAGCCTTCAGATTTGTATGGAAAAAGCAAGGCACTCTTTTTCGGTTACGCCAAATGAAAAAATGGTAGCAATTTGCATTTTATCAAGATATTTGAAATAAAATTAAAAAAACCTACATCAAACTTACACTGAAGTTTGTTATATATTCAGGCATGTGTATGATGCGTGAGTACAAATAAATATTGTATACGTGTATTTATCTGTATCTGCATACATTTGTTTGAAGGTGACTGGGAACTAGAGAAAACCTACCACAACTCACTATATAGCCTGCCCAAGCCACAGCATAACAGCTGTTTCACACTTGGCCAACCTTGACCAGATCCAGTACGTGTATGTTCTTTTACTAGTATATGTTTAGACATACTATGTATATAAATCCCTAACCAGGGATGATATAAAGATTAATAATCTTGTTCCTTGGTACGCGCAGTACCTCCCCATTGCACTAAGTGGAGTATGGGGCAGGGCTTTCCCCAATGCCTACGGCGTGCTGCAAAAGCCATAGCAAGGACGGAGTCGAGGTAACTCGACAATATTTGTCTTACATAAACGTGTTGGGCCTGCATCAAACTGACCTTGTGTCACATTTTTCCAGGGGGGGGGGGCGAATAAATCTCTGATACACTGAAATCCAGTAATTCATCACAATAACTAAACTCTATAGATGAATGTTTAGTATATATGTATGAGTAAGTATGCGTGTATGCGCCCGCGGGTTTTATTTTCATCATCATTATTTTCAACTGCGAAGTTATCAGAAAGCTTAAGAACAGACTATAACTTCCGTCCGGTCAGGAATGGACTTTACCTGAACAAAATCATTTTACTTAAAAACTTTACTTATCTTTTCTTTTCTTTTCATTATTCTTTAGTATAAAATTAAAACCCTTACAAACCATAGGGGTTATCATTTTTGCTAATCTTTTGAAAATTTAATTGAAAGAGATTCATTGAAAGTCCAGCTCAACTGTTGTGATGAGAACTTGACCGGACCGGAAGCTTTGATTTTCGTACTTTCACAAACAAAGAGCTACTGATTCTGGGTTTGCGGCGGCGTGACTTTTTATTTAAAAATGCCATTAAGGCAATTTTTGCGGCTCCCTTTTTTCTTCTCACGATTGAAATCCACGGAGCGGTCTCTTTCAGGTCTTTGTTGAGAGATTTTTATTTAACTTTTCGTATATCTTTATATATTCATCTTTTTATTATTCTACCTTTAGATTTTACATTACCTGTCGTCGTTTTTTTGTCCCTTTAAAAAACCAAAACAAACCATCTACAACATCGAACTTGTCGTTGTTTTATCTTTTGTAATATTTTTGATATTTATTACGAAATTTTCACTAAATTCACATTTTAGAATAACAATTATAAAAAATAATCTCTTTTTGTAAGTCAGAATTGAATTTTAAAAGCCTTCTTTTATTTTTGATAAAATATTCTCGAAGTTCACTGTAATATTTCTAATTTTTCAAGAATTTGAGTTAATTAAACTATATTTAATAATTTGTGAACTCCGAACTTCAATTTTCGGTCATTTGTGACCAGTGAACCCTTAAAGGATAAGAACCTGGTTCCCGTGCGGTCCTTCTCCCTGGCAGCATCTCCGTATTCATAACAATAAAAATAGTTGAGGTCAGTCGGCATTCCCTGACGTCTGCAGCAAAAGCCGCCGTGACTGGGCAATGATGAGTTTGTACCATATTTGCCCTTGTGGAGAAAATGGGCGAAATACAGATATGACACAAACATTTTTGTGAATATTTACAATCAGTGAAAAGTTATGTCCTGTTATGAATTACATTTCAAGAGGATTATTACTTTCAACAGCATTTTGCAGTCCCCTTAAAGAAGAGCAGACCCTCCGACAGAGCAAGTAGAAGAATTTTTTTGTTTTTTTGCATCTTGTACTCCGATGACTGTGGCCCTGAATTACTTAACCTTACCCAGTACGACAGAAATGTCAACAATGTTGGAATAAGTGATACAAAAATAAAGAGAAGTTTCTATAATAAATGGGGAATGCTACTGGAAAATGGAAAAAAATCAAGTAGGCAGCCCATATCAACATGTTGACTGAGTGTCAAACAAGTGCAGAAATCAACCCAGTATGGCTTCTGCTACTTAACAGGGACAAAGTATGGAAATCCGAGCCTAACAAGGAAAGGAGAGATCAATATTACCTGAAACCTATGTTGTAACATAGCTATTATTGGAATATTCTGTTTAGTACCATAATTGGAAAATTCTGTTTACCTCCATCATATTTGGATATTACACCAGAAGAAGGCCGTAGAATGAATCGTTCGAAATGTCATGTTAACAATACAAACCTCGAGGATTTCAATCGTCCCAAAAAGTCTTTGAAAAATAAAGCCATTATTACTTGCTCTAATGGAGGGACCACTCTATTTACTTTATACCCATTTCGGTTTGAAGCTAGAAAACAGTGCAAGGGGAGATAATCTTTTTGAAAATATTTTTTTCTTAATTCAATTTGTGAATTTTGTGCCAGCAAAAAAAAAACAACTAACGTTGCCTCTCTGTATCAACTCAGTGTCTTAGAGGTGAATGGGAGAAAGTCGGATCTTTTGCTTCTAGCTTAGAAAAGAGTTTCTTGACTTAAGGAGTAACTGCTAGAATTTTCAGCCTGATACATTGCAAGCCAGACCAACCTGAAAACTGAAGAAACCTTATGCTGACGGTTTCTAATACTTTAAATAAAATAAGCTATGTTTTGATAAAGTAGACCATAAAGTCACATTCAATTGATAGTAATAAAAAAAGCAATATTTTGCTGAAATAGACAATAAAGTCGCATTTAATTAATAGTAATTATATAAGCAACAAGTCACACTTAATTAATAGTAATATAATAAGTAATATTATGATAGAGTAAATGTTGATGATAAAAGTCATATTTGATTTAAATCAATAAGTAATATTTAAAGACATGTATATGATATTGAAGTACCTATCTATATATCTATGTATATTTGTTTGTCTGGTTATAGTTAAAAGTCATGGCAGAAAGTTAAGATTTTGGCTGGAAAAAAAGCCTCTACGGTTAATTCATAGTTATAATAAAATAAGTAATAATTTGATAGGTGAACATGGTTATCCAGTCAAACAACATACAAATTGTAAATGCAATCTTTTCATCAAATAAGATTAAATAGTGATAAATAACTTCAATAAATGAAGTGCATAACCACGATGCTCTAATAAAATGATGTCATGTTCATAAGATACTTTAATAAGAAAGTGGGTAAATGAAAGAAGAGATAAAATTGTTTGTGTTTATTTCCCCATGGAAACTTTTTTTTTCTCTAATAGGTTCCCCCCTTATTTCCTTCTCTTAACAGCCACCCATTATTTCCTTCTCTTAACAGCCACCCATTATTTCCTTCTCTTACAGGTTACCCCTTATTATGGCTACAACTTCAATCTCAACTTCATTCTTCATGCAGAGAATATCAAATTACGACTGTCGGGTGTTTAAGTCAGAAATGGACGATTCATTTCTCTTTAAATGGTATTCCAGAACCCCAGCAATCATCTGACCTCATCATAGCCAGTGTTCTACATCTGCCTACAGTAAGTCATTTAGAGATCAGATGTGGTTCATTAAATACAGTGTGGCTCAAAAGTAACTATTCACTTATTTAAATTTGTTTGTTTTTTTCAAACGGAAAAAAACTCTTGAAAATCAGTACTCATGAACTAGGATGTTTGAGAATTTAGTTATTTGAACTTCACAAGTCAATTTCTTCAGCTGAGCGAGCAACTGACACATACTTTCCTGACATCAGCAAACATCTTGAATCAGATCTTTGTACAACAATCTTTGATTCTTGCCTACAGTTCACGAAGGTCTATCGATGTTGTTGCTTGGACATTGTAGTTGATATAGCCTCTTGGAAAGGGATAAGCTATCCTAACCCATGACATACAGCGACACCCTAATCCAATTGTTTGTGTCATCATCAAGAATACGTATATCATATAGGAAAGCCAGAGATATGAATACCCATATTGTACAGGAAAGCAAGGGATATGAATGTCTATATTGTACAGGAAAGCCAAAGATATGGATACCTATATTGTACAATAAAGCTGGGGATATGAATATCTATATTGTATAAGGAAGCCAGGGATATGATTACCTATATTTTACAGAAAAGTTAGTGGTATCAACTCACACATATTGTACTGAAAAGCTAGTGATATGATCACCTATATTGTACAGGAAAACTGGGAATATGAATACTTTTATTGTACAGGAAAGCTAGTGATATGAATACTCATATGGTACAGGAAAGCCAGAGATATGAATACGTAAATTGTACAGGAAAGCTGGGTATATGAATGTCTATATTGTACAGGAAAGCTAGGGATATGGATACCTATATTGTACAATAAAGCCAGAGATATGGATACCTTTATTGTACAGAAAAGTTAGTGATATAAATACTCATATTGTACAGGGAATAGGGAAATACCCATATTGTACAAGAAAGCTGGGGATATGAATACCTATATTGTACAGGGATATGAACAGCTATATTGCAAAATAAAGCCAGAGATGTGATTACCTATATCATACAGGAAAGCCAGAGATATGGCTACCTATATTGTACAATAAAGCCAGAGATATGAACAGCTATATTGCACAATAAAGCCAAAGTTATGAATACCTATACTATACAGGGAAGCCAGAGATATGAATACGTATATTGTGTAGGAAAGCCGAGGATATGAATATCTTTATTGTACACAAAGGTTGTTTATGAATACGTATATTGTACTGGAAAGCTAGTGATATAAATACCCATATTGTACAGGAAAGCTGAGTATATGAATACTTATAATGTACTAGAAAGCTAGAGATATGAATACCAATATTGTCCAGGAAAGAATACCTGAATTATTCAGTTTTAGATTTTCAATGTTCCAGGTGGTTCTAAATTGTTATTTCCACTTCCTCTGAAAAAGTGGGGGAAAGTCCCTGTAATAGTGAATCTTGATGAAAATCATCAAACAGATTAGAAATTATGTTTCCTTTCTGAAAATTTGCATCTCATACACAGAAAAATATGGTAGTTTATTCATTTTGCATTTCATATATTGGTAAAAATATTATCCATGATGTCTTTTTCAGCTTTACAGTGTACCATCTGAGACTCTCTTGACAGAAGATCAAGTGAACCAAGTGACCCTAATGTGTGAAAAAAGAATGCAACGGTAAGTAACAGAATCAATACTGTAGTTTGTCCAAGATAGACAAGCATGAATAAAGGGTTTCATTTTTCTTTTTATTAGGGACACAACAGTTTACAAAAGAACAATTTGGTTCCCATGTATATGACAGTGTACCAAAAAACTCTACCCCCTATTAATCACTGTTACCCACAACAGACAGGTTTAATCTCTGTTGCTGGGATTTGGTTATTCAAGAGTTCTGATATTTATATCTATGTATCTACCCAGACTTTGCCCAGTCCTTACCGTTTGGAGTAGAAACTTAAAACTCTTAATGAGTAGGGAAAACATTTTTTTTTTGTCTTTTTGGAATATTCCCCTCCAAAATAGGTTTTTTGGGATGTTCATGCTAAATTAGTCACTAGTTAGTGCCTGCTTGTTTTTTCAAAAATTCTGACTTTTTTTGGTAATCACAGCCCAACAAAAGACTTGAGCAATACAGCATATAGTGCGGTGGTGATTCATAATTTCCTCTGTTATACTAGCATTGTACTTGAGTGAATACTGAAAGTACAAAAATAGCAAATGTTAGCTTGTTTAATGGTGATCCATTTTTGTAGGCTGGCTCGTTGACCTTCGTCAAATCTTCTTTCAATCAAGCAATCAATAAAAGTAGAAGTAAAACAATAAACTCAAAATTTTTCCATAGAACCTTATAAAATGCCACAACATCATATCTTTGTTTTCTTGCTACATAAGGACTCTGAACCGTTTCAGCTCCAAAAAGGAGTAAGACAAAGTGATACCAGCTCACCCAAACTCTTTACAGCCTGCCTTGAGATGATCTTCCGGAACCTGGACTGGGAAAATAGAGGAATCAAAATAGACAGCGAATACTTGAGCAACCTTAGATTTGCAGATGACATCGTCCTTTTCGCAGAGAACCTACACGACCTCCAACTAATGCTAGACAATCTAAACAAAGAAAGCAAAACGAAATCATGTGCAATAATCATGTTGAGAATAAGAACATAACTGTCTAGATAGAAAATGCAAAACTCAGCAAGGTAGACCACTACATCTACCTAGGACAACGAATCTCCATGGGACCCTCAAAAGAGGAGTAAATCAAGCGAAGAATCACTTTGGAATGGCAAGCCTTTGGCAGAGCAAGCTCAACTTTCAAGAACCAAATGATCCCAATAATCCTAAAAAGAAGAGTATACAACCAATGCATTCTCCTGATAGTCACTTATGGAGCTGAAACATGGAACCTAACCAAGAGACAGGCCTGCAAACTGAGAAGTATGCAACGTGCGCATGAGAGAATCATGCTCAATCTCACATGGAGAGATCGCAAGACAGCACAATATATCAGAAAGAAAACGGGGGTCACAGACATCATAGAATCCATTAGGAAACTCAAATGGCAATGGGCAGGCCATGTTGCAAGAATGAAAGACAACCGATGGACATCACGTCTCACAACATTGATCCCCAGAGATCACGTAAGAAACTGAGGCAGACAGAACACAAGATGGAGAGATGAACTTGACAAATTCAGGAAATACTGGCTCTGCGATGCCCATGATAGGGAATTGTGGCGAATCCTGGGGAAGGTTTATGTCCAACGACGGATGTTAAAAGACTGATGATGATGATGATGATGATGAAGGAACATTACACGAGATAAAACTTTAGATATTTCATCTCAAGACAGACTTTTTTTTACCTCTGTCAACAAAGTTGGAAAGAAGTCTATCTTTAGGGTCTGTTCATCTGTTGGTTTGTCTCTCCACACCAGATCCTCAAAAGTACAGGATGAATTTCAATGGAACTTTGTGGAAGGGTTGGTAATAAGGTGAGAAAGAGGTGGTAATATTTAGGGGTGGATCCAGGAATTTTATTCTAATTCAGAGATATTTTTTTTGTCATTTTTCTCAATTAGATTTATATACATGCTGTCCGTGCAATATCTCCAAAAGTTTTCTATGGATTTCTATGGCAGTTTGTGGAAAATGGACTATGGAGGAACTGATTGATTTTTGGAGTGGACCCCTGCGCAAGTATCCCCCGCCCCACGTTGCAGTTATGTCAAAACCATAAAACATCTGAATGTTCCCCGTAAATTTTGATCAGATTTTGTGGAAAGGTGGGCAATATATGATGGAAGAACTGATGAAATCTCAGAGCGGATCCATGCACAATTACCTCCCCTACATAGTAATTATAAGTCCGAACCGCATATTATCTCCAAAATGTCATGTCTGTCCTCACAATATATCTAAAAGTAATGAATGGATTTCCATGAAATTTTATGAAGGGGTGGGGATGGGGTCAAAAGGGGGGGGTAAAATTTTGGGATGGATCTACAAATTTTTCTTCTGATTGAGAGATATTTTTACTTTTTTTTTTTTCAATAACATTCTTTTATATGCTCGTGACTATCCATTCACTATCTCCGAAAATTCTCAATGAATTTCAATACCACTTTATAGAAGGGTGGACAATAAGATACAGGAGAACTAATTACATTTTGGGGTGGATCCATGCATAATTACTTCCCCTGAAAATGGCATTGGCAGAGGTTGGTGCTCTCTGAGTGCTTTTTACTTTCAAATGGGATTTATTCCTGACCTATCTCTCTATTTTCTCACTGTTTTTGATGACTGAAGCTATCCAGTCATGACCAACCCAGGATTAGATGAAGTAGACGTGCATCCAGGTTGTCCGGTCATTACCCTTTGCTCAGACAAAGAACAATTGAAAAAATTGTTTTTAAATATATAGATGATGAAATTCTATAAACAAACACTTAATCCCACGCAATCATAAATTAACAGTGAAAACAAAAATGTAACATTTTGATTTTCATCTAATATAAGTAAGATATATCCCGTTTTATTCATTGTAAAATCTTTAATCATCACTTCAGTGTTAAATTTGTTTGATTAATTTTTTTACTTTACTCTTTTGTTAATTCAAGCACTAAAAAGTTACAACTCAAATGTAAGTAAAAAGATTCTGGATCATGTAATACTTCCTTGTTTTTGATGCTTAAAATTTGTTTTCTCTTTCATGTATTTATTTGTGAAAATCAAATATTCCCATCTGGACCCATACTCAAAATGTTGTATCTGCTCCTGCGAAGTATCTGTAGTATTCTTCCTACCGTTCCAGTCATTCAATCAAACCCAAACTTACCATATTTCCTGGCATTGAAGATGCTGTTTTTTTTTCCCCAAAATAAATATTGAAAATCTATCCTGCATCCTACTGACCTTTTTCATAAACCTATCCTAACCCCAGAAGAGGATAATCTGTACAAGACTGTAATCTGAACTCTTGCGTGTGGCCTCTGAATTAAGTGCATAAATTATACCTAGTATGAAATAGTAAATAAGCAAAAGTATCATAAATCATAAAATATATACTTACAAAAATTAATTTCCTTCTCACTATACTAAGATAGATGAGCCAATGGACTAGTAGTAATTTACATGTTGTATTTCAATATTACCAGTATTTTCACTCTCCTCAAATGATCTTGACTTGAAATGAACATTACTTAGCCACAAAAGAAGTATGTCAAAAAGGTTACTGATGAATCTTATGATAACATGACTGGCTGGTGCAGCTCTACTGTGAGTTCATACCATTAGGCCAGGTATAAATTTTTGGTGTCCCTGTTTTGGGAGAAGAAAAGAAAAAATGCAGACTATAAGTGGTTAATGGTATCTCTAAGTCACTAAGCCACCCATAAACGATCTTTGTGAGGGTAGGTGGTGGGAAGGTGAAAGTACTGAAATCTTAATTTTATGCTAATTCTTTTTTTTTTTTTCCAAAATTTTGCAATTCTTAATTGGGATGCGTCCTCAAGTTTGGAGTATCTTTGATGCCAGGAAAAATGGTAAGTTATGAATTGTGTCTCCATTTCACTTGAATTCCTTCAACAATAAACGCAATGAATGAAAAGCTTAAATCCTTCATGTCTTTATGTTTGAACGATTAAAATATTTTCAGAATTCCTGTGCAGTACATCATTGGAGAATGGGATTTTTGTGGATTGACTTTAAAAATGGTGCCACCTGTTTTTATCCCAAGACCAGAAACAGAGGTAAACAACATAAAAAAAAAAAAAATCTCACTTTTGTACTCAAGGTCAAGATGGCGGTTGTGTTAATTTATCATCTGATTTTTTTAATTCTTGTTTTACTTGAGCAATCCATCATAATCTACTTCTGGCTTGCTAGGCCCATCAAAGCTTCATCCAAGTTCCATTAACCATACATTTTATGAATATGTTCCATACTCTATTGCCAGAGACTGATTTCCCAAGCTGAAGATTCCAGTCTGCCCTACCCATTGCTGGGATGGAGAAAAGATGATTTCATGCATTTCCCAAGGGCATTAGTATAACGTGAATGCTAACTGTTCCAGCCAAAGTTTGAACTTGGTTTGCTGATTCCATTTCCTATGCCATTAACCATTGGGTGACTGGCATCAGGGTTGCCATTTTAGATATTGTTTTTCGAAAGAAGAATTATTCTAAAAATTGAAATTTTTTCAAAAATATCTAAATCTTCAAAACCAGATTACCAAATTTGAATAGAAAGAAACAAAACATTCACTGGACTCACAAATTTGAAAATAAAGATAAAACCCATCTAAATAGGCTACACTGGATGATCCACTCCTCCTGAGGTCAGATCTGAAATAAGCAAGTTGGTCTTTGGCTGTTTCTGCGATTCATTCGTAGATAGTGCATCAAGTAAATTCTGATTGGTTGAAAATCGGAATTTGACTTCTGACTTATTTTAATCTAGGGAATGCTGTGGGATCTTGTTGGCTAGTTCCCCCTTTGTTGGGATCGGGGTCTGTCTATCTTCTGTAGACTTGAAGGTGACTCTTGAGCCCAATCCATGCAGCCCAGATCTTTCTGCATTTCAGACAAAGGAAGCTCTGTGCTTGTGCTGTCCGAGGGGCAGCCAGCTCCTCTCATCCTCATCTCTCAGTTTCAAACTTGAGGCTGACCATAGATACAGGAATGTCAGCCTTTTCTGTTGCTTCCAAGAGTGATGATGAATGCGGAATCTACTTTTCCACTATTCAAGCATTGAGTGATGTGAGACAGAATTTGTTGATTTTGTTTTGTTTCTCCTTACTTTTCATCTATTTCCCAGGAACTTGTCAATTTCATCCACGAACATTTCAGAGGTACAAAGCAGAAAAATAAACATGGGAAATTTCTGGAGATTGGCTGTGGATCAGGTGCTATTAGTCTGTCTCTGTTAAAGAAACATCCTGAGGTAAGTGGATTTGAAGACTTTCTACATCGAAACTTGTGGGGAAATTATTGAAATCATACACACCAATACCTGTTCTCTCAAATACTTATCTCTGTTCTTGACCACTGACAATCCTTTTCTTCCTGATTTTCAATGCATCTCTATAGTAAAATCATTAGCAATGCATTAACATAATACGTTTATTGTGTTAGCTTATCAGAGATGACTGATGTAATGTTTGCTGTAACTCTTAAATTCAGGGACCGCTTGAAATCGCTTCTAAACACAGTAGAACACTCAAAAGAATAGAATTTCTTAAATCTATAATGGAGAGTAAATTATTTTTAAACAAATGTACCTAAAAATGCAAGGGAAATAACTTTGATAAAGAGATTAGGGATTAACTCTTAAATTCATGTTGAAAATTTGAATGTTAAATCGAAGATAATTCAACATTTGAACTTTTTAACATTAACAAATTTTTGAATATGAAAATTTTTCATAAATTTTTTGTTTGGGATTTTTCCAGGTGAAGCTGGGACTCATTTGCCAGTAGTATACTTTTGTCTTCATACATCCATAGTCTCTTTGTCCATTGAAGATTAAATGCATTTAAGATACTTGCATCCTCAGTACACTGAGATTTGTTTCATTAAAATTTCATTTGATCTGAGGTGGTATTCTAGACTATTCTGATTCATACATAATCTATACTTGTTTATACATTTTATAGTTTGTTTTTTCATAAAAGGAAGAAGAAAATTTTTTTACCAGCAATAAATCATAAAAGTTTGAAAAATTGTTTCATAAAAAATGATGTAATACAGGCCAACCTCAGATAATGCACTTGTTTACCTTGGATTTAAACCGGTTGTGGCTATATACGCCTGAAAACTTCTCCAGAAACTAAACAACTTATTTGTTCAAATATCCTTTTTCATGCATTTTTTTCAAAGGCAAACTAAATATGTTCTTTATCTCTTCTCAAATCTTGATGAGTGAAAGGACATCAAATATCAATAACAAACTGTACTTATTATGATTGGGATCTCCCAATTGTCTGTATCAACACAAATAGAAAAGTATTTCAAGTGCTCCACAATGTTTACCCAAGTCCTGCATAGTATGTCACTCAAAGTCAAGACTATGCCGGAAACTTGTTGAAAGTCATCCTGTTTTGAAAACATCAATTTTGTTAAATTCCAAGATGGCTGATCAAGAAAAGCAAAAACTAATCTTGAAAAATGACCTCAACCAAGAATTAAGTGTTATTAAACAAGAGAGACCTTTAGGGAAGGTTAGAAATTAAAATATTTCATGTTTTTTTAGCAAGATGATCACTCAGCTTGAAAACTTTCCTGTCTTCTCTTTGGCTGGTCCTTTGGAAATAACTTGAGAGAGGATTAGTCAGCACAATTGCATGATGGGAAATTAGCTTGACTTCCTGCAAATTGGACAGTAGCTGGACTTGTAAGTCCATGACAAAACTTTTAGTAATTGGTGACAATATGGATGATTTTCAACACAGGTCTCATAATCAATTTTTTTTAACCATCTTAACATCTTTTTACTATTTTGTTTCAGTAATTTTTTTATACATTTGTTCACTTGGGAATAGAATTTAAAACCTTTTGATTATATTTTTTCAAATTTTTGGATACCTGAAAATGAAATTGAACAATTAGAAATTCTGATAAAAACAAAATTTGATACCGTGTGTTTTTAAAGATATTTGAATGAATGTAAAAAAGCGTTAATAATGTACATTTAGATTACGAGACCTGTTTAAAATGATGTACAGTCAGTATCACCAATTACTAAGAGTTTTGTGATGTTTAAATCTAACCAGGGAGTTTTTGTCTTGCTTGGCACTTTAAGGGAGGAAATTTTGCCCTTTTTCTGCACCCACAGTGAAAATATGAAAGTTTGTTTTTTTTTGATTTTTTATTTTTGATTTTGATGTATTGAATGATTATAACCAGATTTCATTTTTGAGAAATTTTGTGTTTTAAACTTCTACCAAAATATAGTCATTTGAAGGAAAAACAAAAAAAAACAAAGATAATTTATGTAAGCAGAACCTCTGTAAAATATGGAAATGTTAGCATCCAGTTTAGCCTTGTTATAGTTACATTTTAAATAGACCCCACCTCATAACATTTTTAAAAGATTTTTTTTCTAAAATCTGATAAATTTCTGAAAGGTTCTAGCATGCAATGGATTGAAAGCACCTAAAACTGAAAGCAAAAATTTTCCTTTTTTACTTCTAAATTCATGTAGAAGTATATTTACGAGTGAATATAAGTAAATTATTATTCATCATTGCAATAAATAGTTCCAAGGGAAAATTTTTGCTAATTGTTGCCAGCAAATTCAGCCAAAATCAGGTACAGTAGAACAGAAGTGACAAAAAAGTCTACACTCTCGGGCAAAAAAAATGAGCCAAGCACTTTCCATAATATAAAAGGAACACCATTTGATGTATCTATCAATATATACTTATATTAATCAACCAATTTCCCCATCAAAAACAATTCCGACCCTGAGATATCAACAAATAAATCATTGTTCACTTTTTAAATTCAAATCTAACAACATTATTTCTTTAATAAAATGTAAGCAAAGAGCAGATATACCAGAAATCAAGAAATATATATGTAAATTACAAAATAAGAAAAAATAATGTTGATAATTTTTTTCAATAACTTTAGTATCAAGCAATTAAAAAAGAAGAATGAATTTAATAGAGAGAGCTACACCCTGAAATTTAAAGCTGAAAAACTGATTGATAGCAATGATATCAGTTGACCTGAATTCTAAAAAATTGGAAAAGATCAACAATGAAATTTATACTTCATGAAAGTGAAAATCAAAAAAATCATCATGAAATGACAAAAAGTTATTTCAACTGTAAAGAATAACCCATCCTACTTTTTCTCATATGCTATGCGTACAACTAAAATAAGGCCTTTTATTTGTGAAACAGGAAACAGTGATCACAAAATAATGGTAGACATTTTACAAGATCAGTACACCAGTGTTTTCAGTGATCCAAACTCTCCAAACAAGAAGTTACCCAAACTAAACATTAATCACAAAACAAGTATTTGTTTTGTCCAATTTGAACAGGATGACATCACAAAGGCAATCAATAAAATAAATGAACACCCAGACAGTGGAAATGAAGATATCCTTGCCATAGTTTTGAGGAAGTGTAAAAACTTCCTCACTTACCCTATGATTTTGGAAGAATCAATGCAAATAAGATACATGCTGGCAAAATTAAAATCCCAAATTGTATCACCAATGCATAAGGACACTAGAACAGTCCCAACAAACTATTGGCTCATCAGCCTTACCTCTCATTTAATCAAGATCTTTGAGAGAGTGATCCGTTATAACTTAGCATCTGATTTTCTTCAAGATGCTTCACTATGCAGAAATCAGCGTGGGTTTAGGAAGGGTAGATTCTGCCTAACGCAACTCTTAGCACAACTAGACAATGTAGACACTGCTGTGATGTATATAGATTACGAAAAGGCCTTTGAGAAAGTCAATCACCTGATATTGCTCAAAAAAACTGAAAACATAAAGTTGAAGGTAAATTGGATTAGTGATTGTTTTGTGATTGATGTTTAGTCAGACTGTTGTAAATCACGGTACTTGATTTTATGAGGCTCAGGTATAGAGTTGAGTCTCATATGTGTATTTATCTGCACTCCTACCAGAGAGAGTAATAGAAAGGGAACCCAAGGACAAATCCAAAGGCTCCCAATGTACATAGCAATATGCAGCCTCTGTGTACCCTCATTGGCTGATGCATTACACCAGCACAGTCGGTCTTTGATGCTCACCACAACACCATCTCCAGCCCATTTGGCAGGAAAGAATCAGTACCGGCACCTCAGGCTATGCCATGGAACAGATTCTACAGTTTAATCCATGCTAAACAGGCCAGAAAAAAGGCCAGGCTGAGTTGAGTCCTACAAAGCACTGTCTTTGGACCCATTCTGTTTCATGTGTTCCTGAACGAACTAGAAACATGCGTTCAACACTGTACAGTCAATAGTCTTGCTGATTATATGTGCATTGAAAGAAAAATAGCCAGGGCACATTTTCCAGGCTGCCATTGCAAGCTTGATAAAATGGTCTAAAGAAAAAAAAACCCATGTCACACCAACGCACAAATTTGAACTCTTGTCTGGCTCAACTAGACAACCCAAACTCATAAAGGAACTTCCATTCAAAAGACAGTATTTTGAATATAAAACAGAAATTGGATAAATTAAGGAATCAAAATCCATTATGAGAGACCTTAAAATACACATGAACCCTGAATTTTCATAAACTCCTCATCTAAATAAGTGATAAAGCTAAACAAATGTCATCATGGATACTTGGTGTATTCTGTGATCTCAGAGCAACAATAATGTTGACACTGTACAAAGCAATGCTAAGAAATAAGGTTAAATATTGTTCTCCCCCTTGGTTACTATAAAAAATCAGACATCAAATCCCTGGGAGGTGTGCAGAGGCACTTAACCAGAACAATCAGTGGTTGAGCTGAGTCATCTTGGGAAAGATTTTAACTGAACCTTGTGTTCTTACACAGTAGTGGAGAATGCTACATGATCATGATGTTTAAGATACTGAAAAACTTTAACCTACAATCTGAACATCTCATTTCTCCACAGTGAATGAAGAAGTATTTGCACCACTATTCCAACTCTAGTCTGAAGCATTGGGGGGAAAGGCCCAATTCTCAGTGCTTAGACCAAAACTTTGGAACTGTATTCCCATAGAAACCATGTGAGCAACAAAACTGGTAAGGTTTAAGACCTTTCTAGGAAAATTCCTCAAGCAAATCCCAGACAATCTGCTGATACCTGGATACATATCCCTAAACAACAACTGCATACTAGATTATTCTGTACGTGGTTGACATTCATGGAGATGATGTTGAGGAGCCCACCATCACCAGATCAAAGCTATCAAAGAGTAGTGTTAGATTTGGAATTAAGAAGTAACCAAAGATTTATTTTTGTTATTTTTCATAAGTGGCTGGGTTGGTAGAAAATCTGTGACAAGTATTTAAAAACAGGAATTCTTTTTAGCTGAAGTTTTTAAATTGTTACAGATATCCTTTAATTCATCTGGTTTGTTCAATGTGAGTTTTGATTTACCTGGTCAAATTGATTGTGACCATCCATTGATGTAGGCAGTAAAAATTTTGATTAATGCAGTTCTGAAATTTATAAATAAACTTAGTTTCATTTCTTTTATTGAAAACTAAATCATCTTACACTCCGTACGTGTTATCAGCAAAACAACAGATGACGTAACATTCACAGCAAAGAATGGGTAGTTTGAAAGCTTTATATCTTCAACAGGGAATGAAAAATGTTAAAATAACTGAAGTAGCAAGTGCCAATGAAGATACTGCATTCAAATCTCTTGTTGAACTGTAGAAAATGATTGTAGAAAATGATTATGATTATTGACAAATTTTCAGGGGGGATGAAACCGTGTCCTGACGTTTTGCCAACAAACGTTTGTTCTACAGACATTTCATCAAAAAAAGATTTTTTTCTCGGATTATATTTAAGGATCTGCATATTAATTTTCTCAAAGTATTTGTACTTCATAATGCAAAAAAAATTAAACGTACTTGAAAATATGTTGGATTTTATGTTATCTTTTTTGTTTTGTCTTTTTATTTTCACTGGTGGCCATTGTTGTCTTTCTGTATCCATTATTTCACTTTGATCTGGTGAAGGTGGGCCCCCAACATCATCTTCAGGATTGTTGACCATGTACAGCATACTCTAGTATGCTAATGTTGATTACAGATGGATATCCAGGTGTTGCTGGGTTTTCAGGGATCTGCTCATGGAATTTTTCTGGAGTAGTCTTGAAGCTCACCAGTTTTGTTATCAAGGTGGTCTCAGTGGGAATACAGTTGTAAAGTTTTGGTCCAAGCACCGAGAATGACTCATTATATATGGATTGGAGCTTTTTTATTGCGCCTTGAATTATAGTTAGAATAGTGGCGCAAATACCTTTTTGTTCAACGTCAAGAAAATCAGATGCTTATATTGTTTTGTATAAGTTTTTACTGTATCTTGAACATCATTGAATTATGTAACATTCTCTTCTCTGTAGAGACATAAGATTCATTTTACAAAGCCTTTTCTAATCGGACAATTCAGTGCAGACACTGATTCTGTTAATAGAATGTCTCTGCAAACCTTTAAAGGTTTGGATGTCTCTGATCTTTGATGGTGATCTGTGGGGAGGGGGGCAATATTTCACCCTATTTACAAAAATCATTGTTTTAAGTATCAACATTATTGTTGCTCAACGATCACTAAATACACATGCTGACATTTGTCTCGCTTTATCACATATGTTAATATGAGGAGTCCATGAGGCTTTTGGGGTTGTCTTTGTTAATATTGGAAGAACAACATGATAATGTAAAACAAATAGTACAAAATTAAATTTTTACAAATGATTGAAAATATCTGACAAGAAATGGACACCCTATTTTAAAAACATAATTAAAATTTTTCAAATTTCGTATAAATTCGCCCAAATTTTTGTCTCAAGAAACAAAAAAAATGAATCAATTCATCAATTATGATTATCTGTTTCTTGTGTTTCAAATTCAATGTTCATTTTCTATCTTTAATGATTCAGGAAAAAGTCGATTTTTCTGAAAGTAAACATTGCTACTACTTTAATGTTTTATTCTTTAAGCATTTATTCCACATTTATCATTATTTTATGAGAGTATCAAATCACCGTAGCCCCACAAATCAGCTAACCAACCAGGCAAGTGGGCTACAGATTCTTGTTTTTTTGAGTGTCTGTGTGGTGCATCTTCAGGCACAAGGTCGTATTTTGGGGGCTTACCACCTTGAAAATTTTAATAAGTACACCATTAGGCCCCATCTAAAAACTTTGCCTTTTGGGGTCTCTATGGTCATTTTGAACCAACAATGCCCAAATTTTGTGTGGGTACTTTCAGATAAAATAATTTTAATAATTTTGGCTGGATTACATGAAATCCAATGACTAAATATCACAAAATCAGATATCCATCTTGGAAAAAAATCTGACTCTAGATATCTGGTTAGATACAAATTCCAACACATCCATACTTTTAATTCTTTTAAAGACTCCTGGAACGTATATATCCCAGGATTTCTATTGATTTCAGTGGAGCTGAAGGTGTGTTTTTTTTTCTCTTTATTGTACCTTGCTTATTGATTTCAGTGGAACTGCGTTGCTGTGGATATTTCCAAGAAAGCCTGTGATCTCACCGAGAAGAACGCCGAGTTGTATCAGATGAATGATCGGATCACAGTTCTTGAACATGACATCAATGAAGGTGATTCTGATTTGAATTCTGATTCTTCAAAATATTTTCTGCCTACCAACTGCATGAATCATTTAATTCCTAAACAATGAAAGTTGAATATAGAAAATTTCAACTAACAATTGAATATACGAAGGAAGATGCAAATAATAATCTTAAATATATTATGACAATATTCCATAATATGAAAGTCGTAACTCACAGTTACCTCCCCTGCATTGTAAATATATATGAGTGTTAACAATTTTTGAGAGAATGACAAATGTTACCCATCCTGTAATTCAGCTTCCCATATTTTTACCATGCTCTAGAAAGGGTCTCCCTTCTTTAATGTCATCACAATGTCTTCATGGATCTCCTCAGGAGATGAGCCCCCAATACTGAGGTATTGGATGACTGTATGATTGGTGATACTGTTCCATTTTCTCAACAGTTGCTGAATCTCAGGTTCCAATTTTCTGGAACAGAAAAAATAAACCAGTTATGACATTTCAAATTTCCTGTGTAATCATTCAAAGAATTGAACTATGTGTAAATTTAGTTGGAACTGTATAACTCATGTCCTTGTACCTTATGCCATGAATTCATCAATCAGCTCTCCGATATATAAGACAAATTCTGTCTATCACGGAATCATTTAGACACAAGCAAAAAGATATTCAGCAACAAATTGAGATGTCATTTCGGAGATTAAAGGGAGGTAATTCTTATTTCCCTTGCCATTTAAAACCATTTATGTTCATTTCTTTTTTCATTTTTTAGATAATAAGATTTAATAATTTTGTACTAAATTGATTTTAGCAATATATTATGATCAAATAAATGAGATCTATGAAACAAACATAATTACTGTTACCCAGGAAGATTTGAAATGTATGTAATGAATTGTTAAATTTTTGAAACACTTGATATCCAATAACTTTTCAACTTCCATTTCAAATTTCATTAACTTATATTACTGAAATGATATAAACTATTTTGAATGAATTTTGTGGATTTTGGATAATCCTTTTTCATTATAGGCAATCTTTAAATTGTTGATTAATCTTTTCTTCTTCTTCATTAGAGGTATGAAAATATTCTGCGTGTTATATCTAGGGTTGTAGAGTCTCCATACAAAATCTTCCAAATCTGACTTTTCCATTTATGATACCTCAGACTCCAACTCCTCTATTTGTAATTAAACTATATATGTAAGAAATAAGTGAAAAAGTAAGAAAATGCCACATTTGCTGGAGATTATTAGATATCTAATAACTTGATAATTTATTGAAACCAATCAAAGAATTTCTTTGAGCTCATATGAGAAATACAACTATTGACTCAAGCCTATTTTACAAAATATCTGAAGTTATTGAATATCAAACAATTTCCAAGTGTGTCTTTTTCTTACTTTTTACTTATCTCTTACATTTATTGCACTTGTCTTGTGGAATACTAGTATCTTTCTATTTCTTTCTGAATACACATATAGTACAAATCTGGGAGAGAAATTACTCAACACTTATTTCTTGGTTCAACCAATATCTTCTATATTTATTAAAATTACACTTCACTCAAGGCATTTCATCATTGCCAATGAATCATTGGGTAACTTTTCAACAGCATCATCATCATCATTACCATCATCTATAATACACAGTCACATGATAGTTCCCATCTGTTGTGATTGTAAAATGTCCAAAAACTGCCAACTTAAAACTCTTTACTATTGTGAACTTGTGCAAGGAATATAAAGTTCATAAAAATTTAATGTTTTGAAATTTGTTGAGAATTTTGAATCAACCTTCAATGTGAATTAAAATATAAATTCTTAAAAGAAAAAAATAATAAATAAATCGAAAAAGTATCTGAAATCAGAAATTTTAATGCATTAGAATTTATGTTTAGTTGGAGTCGGTACATTTATACTAACTATGACTCCAGTAGCCCAATAATTGCTTTGGTTTTTATTTGCCATTAATTTAAATGTTTTTTTTCTTGTTACTTAGATTTGGAAGTGTTGAAGAAGTTATCTCCCTTCGACTTCATAGTCAGTAACCCACCTTATATTTCTACCAGCGAAATGGTGTCCTTACAGCAAGAAGTTGTCAGGTGAGTGATTGTTTCATATTCTTTGTTTTCCCTCATAAGAAGAAAATTTCTTTTATAAAATCAATACCGAAGATAATTTTCTCCTCTTTATTTAGATATGAAGATCACAGAGCTTTGGTTGGAGGGGAAGATGGATTGGATGTAATCAAGACTATACTCAAAACAGTCAAGTATTTGATACCAATTCACAGGTGAGTCTTCAACAATAATTTTCGAAATTTTATAAAATTGTCACCTGAGGTTATTTCAAACATTTTTTTCAAACCCAAGTCCAAGTTTGAGTTGACTTTGTCCCCATCCCATAACAAGAACGAGTACAATCCTCATCCAATTTAAGGGAGTAAACTTCTCACTTTGTTGGTCCTATCACATTGAAAAAGATATAAAAAATTTACATTTCCCTACTGTGATTTGAAATCATGACCAAGTAATTGCTACGCAGCTCTCTTACCAACTGAGCTAAACTGAAAAGTCTTATATATTTTCAAATTCATTCATTATATATGCAATACAAAACTTACAGAAATCGTCTTCAAAGTAGGAATAGAAGTAGGAGTGGAACTTGCAATAAGGCTAGTGTTTTTTATCTTTATTTTATTTGAATGATTCTGTATTTTTTTCTTTTAAATCTAGCTCCATTTGGCTGGAGGTCAGTTTGGGTCATGTGTTGGCAATCTATAAATGGATCACCGATTCCCCTGAATTGTGTCTCAGGATGGTCAATATCTATCCTGATCATACAGGAAGGTAAGTGTCACCATTTGTTTTGTCTTCAAGTTAGATCTACCTTAATCTAGGACAAAAGTGGAAAACAAATCTTGAAGTAAAGTCCTCGACTTATGAACAGGATAGATTCTTGGGATTTGTTTGTAAGTCTGAATATTCAGATACATCAAAAGTATTTTAATTTTTTTATATATGAGTTCCTTCATGAGAGCTCCTGTATATTTTTGTTAAAGCTTTTGTAATTCTCTGTCGATTGTACCTTTCAATGATCCTAGCTCTTTAGACCATCATAATCAACAACTAAGGGTTGTCCATATCTGGACTTTATTTCAAGAGAAAAGTCCTCACTTTTAAAACGCTCAAACCCATTTTTGGCAGTATGGTCAGATATTGTTTCATTTCCTTTCAGAATTTTTCAAGCTGTTTCAGTGGCTTTATAATAGTTTTGAATTTTGGAAAATCTCTGTTTCAGAGTTTCAGATAAAGAGTAATGAAATTTGTCAAAATGAAAATGTCTGTAGATTTAATTTATGACACTTGATAGACATTTTGAAATTGTAAATTTAGATTTTGTTATATAAAAGAAGCATGGTGGTAAGTACAATTAACTTGACACGAGTACATTCCTGTTGCTTTGCCCTATATCATACTAAAGCTGTGTCTGTGTCAGTTTACTTACACATTAATTCAAAAAGTCAACACAAGCTAAACTTGTGTTCATTTTGTATTAAACTTAAAACTAGAAAGTTTAGACATTCACTGGTTGGCCTTAGGATTCAGGCTCATGATTGAGAATGGAGAAAAATCTGATATGAAATTATTTTCTTTTCTTATATAGGAAGTTAATTTTTCCAATCAATATTTATGTACATGTCATAAATTAAATAAGGAGTGGGGGATGTCCTGGGTAAATAAAATATATTTCCACTAACTTTTCTCCCAAAGTAACGTATTCACCAATGAATTTAGTAATAAAGGAGTAAATGCCTTGAGTTTGATCAAATCAATTGGGAATTTGAACTGGAAAAAAAAAATTGCAGAGTTATTCCCCCTTCGCTAGAGATTTTTTTTTCACGCACCATTAGTGGTTCTAGAACTTTTTGACTTCTGGGCGCCCTAGGGATCAATTAAAAAATCATAGGTGAACTTCATATGGAAATTTCAAAAAATTATATTTTAAAAGTTCAAATATGAAAAAGATATTTTCTAAAATAGTCACATTGCATATTTCTCATGTATAACATGAAAAATTTTGTACCAAAATCTGAGCCAAGAGGGTTGTACTATACTTGAATGTACACAGAACATTCTTTATACATTACGAGAATTAAGCCCATTCCATGAGAGGTTTTAGTTTTGAAAAGTTTTCCTCATTTGGAATACGAAGCAACAAGTTGCTTCTAATTGAATAGTTATCTATATAAATGGAAAAAAAACAGCACCTTTTGCTACATGACATCTTTTTTTTGATATCGTGAAGTGTGAATGTGTAATTTATGAATGTGAGGATTGCATATCTAACAGTTATACACCATTGGGTTACAACTAACCACTTGTTGGGCTGCACCAGTGCACCCTGAGAACCGATGCTCTAGACTGTTGACAGACAGACTTCTTGCTTATCTTATTATTTGATTATGTCTGATGACCCGTTAAAACTGTCTTTAGATTTTCTCTTGAAACAAATCTCTACTTTTGTTTTTGTCATCTTGTCTATTCATACAGTAATTCTTGTAAATATAATCCTGATTGAACAAATCTATGAAATAATGATTATAATTTGGTAGAATAGAATTCAATCTTTGTCTTTCAATTTGTTTCATAAAGTTTTATGTGAGTATTTTCTCTTTTTTTCCTATTATTAAATACATTCTAGGTTCAGGGAATTTTTAAAAAAAATCACCAAGTCACAATTTGAAAATAAATCAACTGCAGTGACCTGTTTTATCTGAGACTTGAAAAGAGTTGTTAATATTCAGGAAATTTAAGAAAAAACTATTCTGATCATTTTTGTTGTTTTTGTCTTTTTGTCTACAGATTTTCTCAGGTGATTTCTTGTCCAGTGTTGAGTTCTGTTGATGGCTTTCTGCTTAGAAACCAGTTCGTTGGCTGCACTTCATTATCATTGAGCTCTTTTACTGACTCACTTGTTGTGGCAATTATTCCTTCTTTGTAAATTCTTGTATGGAAAGAAAAGAAAAACAGAACCTGAATTACAAATAGAATTTGGGCAACAAAAATCCACTCAGCACAAAAATTTAGTCGGAGAAGGCTTGAGAATGGATTGAAGAAGTTGTTCTCATTATTTGTTTCTCATTCTTTTTGACATCAAGTGATTGTGTAAAATTCTAATTGAATTGCATAATATAGATGTCATGTTAGTAGATTGAATGTTTGGTTATTTAATTCTTTTCCTTGGTTTATCTGACAACAATGGTAACTACCAAGATGAGGATATCAATGCCTATGAATTCATGAAACATAAGTGTCACTGTATTTCATCAATATCAAATGTATGTTTTTTTTTCTCATAGAGACAGATTCTGCCATTTTATGCGAGTGAAAAGCCGCAACTCTTGGACCCCAAGCAACTAAATACGAGTGATTCTTTCTTTTTGTGTTTGTTATATTGTATATGCCGGACTATTATACGGATGATTCACAAGGGTATTTGGAAGATGACCAAACCCCATAACTATTCATACATTACAATGTAATGTTTGCATAGTTTTAAGAAATAAAAAGATATGCACCAGATATACTGGCATATATGGTAAGTTTGACAGAGATTTATAGTCAAGAGAGTATCAACCAAATATTTTTTTTTTATTACTAGTCGAGCATTTGAATGTTAGCTGTGAAAAAAGATGAGATAATGTTGAATGATACCTCAAAGATGTTCTGAAAATATTGCCTCGTCACCAATTGTTGAAAAAAAAAAAAATTATCCAAAAGATATCAGGTACTGAAGATCTGATGAACATGTTGGTTCAATTTCTGCACACAGTACAACGATTTAGTAAATGAAGACAATTAATAATTTGGATCTTTTTTGTCAGCCCCCACTAAAAGCTAACTTGCATAATTTTAAAAGAAAAGATTTTGGTTCTTCAAAATATGGAAAATCCTTGGTTTCATAAAGAGTTTTCTAGAAACATTAAAAAAATTACCCGTTTGTGGCTTTTTGGAAACCCTATTAAAAACCCTCTTGGTTTACTAAAGGGAGGTAACTATCATGTTGCCTGCATTTTCCGAATCTTTTTGAAGTTTGGAGAAATTGATTGAATTTTTCTGAAGACTGGAAAAAAGACTCCAAACAAAATTGGCGAAAAGATAAAAGAACGAAAAATACAGAAGGACAAGTTTGTAAGCAATTATGATATGAATTTAGCTTTCTTTAGTGAAAATTTTTAAACTACAGACTGCACGAATCGAGTTAGAGGGTTGAAAATTTGAACATTCAGTCCTTATTATGACTAGAAAAAACATTTTTTGTTTGTTTTTCAAAATGCCCTCCCCACACCTTCTAAGTTTGGGTTTCATTTTACAATGCAAATTCATGCTAAATTGGTCCCTTAGTTTGTGTCCAGTAGTGTTCATGCTTTTTTTCTGAAAATTTGGACTGTTTAGTGATAACGACCCAATAAAAAGTGAGAAAAGTAACTTATTCATCAATTACCCCTTTTCCAATTTTTCAATTGATCACCCTCAATACAGTATTCTGCCAAAAGACGTGTTTTTATTCTCCTGATAATGAACAAAAACAAGCGCCTGTTTGACTAACTCATATCAAGATACAAAACATTCAAAGTTGTTGATAGATGGTTAATGATGATCATGTAGAAAGCTTGCCAATGGATATCTGATACATAACTGAAAAATTAATCACTTTTAACTCCACATCTTTCTTATTTAATTTATACAATCAACCATCCACAAACACAAATATTATACAGAAGAAGCCTTTTATTATCATCACCAATAATGTTATCAAATACTTATTGTTATCAAAACCAGTCAATCCAAAGAGTTTTATTCAAAATGAATCAATAATTATATTAAAGTATTTATTTTATTTACATTAATTTTTCATAATGTAAGGTTGTTCATAGCAATGAAGATGAATGTAAATTGACCCGATTTTTATATCCTTTGTTTAATGTTATCAGTCATTGTTATTTAGAAGACCTTCCAAAGTGATTACAAGAAGTGGTTTCTACTGTATATATTTTGGTGAAGAACAAATATCCTTCCCACGCTCTGTCTGCATTTAAAGATATTTTTTCCCCTCAAATCAAGAACAAATGAATGTGCAGGAATATTTTGTGCAGTTTTACTAAAATGATGTTGAGTATTAAAGCTTCTAACAATTTTCTGTTAGTTTCCTTATATTTATGCCTACATTGAATAAAATATCCACAATGAATTCATATCTTTTATTATTTTCAATTTTTATTTGATGAAGTATTATAAACCATTATTATTGATTTTTGACTACTATTTTCCTTCATCTTAATTTCTTTACTTGCTCTTCTTCATAACTCAACCCGGCAATGACCGAACAGCACGAATCAGAAATAGAGAATAAGCTCTCTGTTTTTAAAGGGAAATAGAAGTCAAACTGAATGATAATGAATTTGTTTGGTTTTCTTTCCAGTCTAGGGGCAAATGTCACAAAATATCAGTCCACAGGATTTTGAATTAAGGGAAGGAGTGACTAACGGAAATACAATGCTAATATGGTCTACTAGCATGGCCTACCAGGTGTTTTGGCTGAATTTGTGGCATACAGTGGCAGACAGTCGAGGTGATGTCTTTAATCAAGATTGATAACTCATTCAAGATTTCATCTATATCTTTTTTTTTCTGATTTGCATTGGAAATGATTTGTTGAGCTTAAATAAGAAACACAAGAGATTGGTTGCTATTTTTCCATTGTGACTGAGCCATAGGTGAGGTCACTCTTATAAAAATGTTTTTGTCACATTACCTTAGAAAGATAGAAGCATGTTTTTTGTAATTTTGATGTTTTTTTTAAAGAATCATCTAGATTTGAAAGAAAAAAAAGGCCTGGCCGGGCCCAGCCTGTTCATCATGCTTTTTGAAACTTAATGACCCTGAAGATAGAAACATGAAACAATTGATAGGCCGTCATTCTTAGATCTATTCCAGACGCCGCCCGGTGGTGGTTTCTAGTAATTAAGGAATTATGATGATTTTCTTTAGCAGATGATCCTTGTATGTGAAATACAGTAGTTAAACACAGCATACAATCGTTATTTTACATCCGTATACACAAGGATTACCTCATTTTTAGTGTATTTTGGGAGTGGATAAAGATTTTCTCAACATTTTTTCACCAATTATTTGTGCATCAAAAAAAATAAGTAAAATCAAATTTTGACTAGTATTTACTAAGTACTAAAACTTGACTAATAGTAAAAATATTCTTGTTTACATTGATTGTGTAAGTGTGGGAGCATTGGCATTTAAAGTTTTAAAACTCTTCATACAGAGTTCGATCCTCTTAAACTTCATTGTTATCACTACCACAATTACACAGTTCAGTAGATTTCAGCAACTGAGCTTAACATTAGTAATGCACAACACATCGTCTTAGATACAAAAGCATCAAAATACTAATTGACTGATTCTGCTGCACGAGGGAATATACATACAAGTGGAGTATGATTGTGCTCTGTCATCTCCCATCCAAAACGAGATGGGTGTGGTCGATCAGCATATTTCCTCTCTACCACCTGGTGAATGAATTCTTAAAATGTCTGGTTTTCGAGTTGATCTTGTTGGGGTGAGATTTTCACTTTGTGTGTCTTGTTTTTAGTGAATTCGTACCAATGGAGCCAACCAATGTTTGAAATCTTTGTTCCAGGTAAGTAGACTCGACTAATGAATCTCTCGATTAATTGCTCATCATCCTTTGTGAATTCTTCCAGGCATCCGAGTTTTCACAAAGAATCTAGGATTTCCTTATCCAAAGTTTTGAAGGTTCCCTTTTTTTAGCCGAACAACCAGTAACATTTCAGCCTGAAAGCGGCTAATTTGTGTCAACTCTATTTTTATGTCTATTTCTAAACTTAGGAAAATGAAATTTTTGAAAGACTGGATCCATAAACCTGTCTTTGCCCTATCGCCAAAACCCTTGCTTCTCAATGATCAATTATCTTCCCCAGAAGGTGATCGACCTGGTCTGATGGTGTCCTTTACAGTTGGTTTGGGGCGGTTGATGACTGGACATCGGTCACAATGAAGTTGATAAAATAGAAAAGACTAGAAACCTATTTAAAATCTCAAACAAGCTATTTGTGAAGATAAAACCAAAAGTACAATGATATCTTTTGGTCTCTTTTAGTTGAACAGTTGATCTTAGCTGATTCTAAGATAGGAAGAAGATGGCAAAAAATTTTGGCTGCAACTGTACCCAGTCGTGAGCACTCAAAGGGAGCCCTAACTTTTTATTCATTACAAATTTTATTTAGAAAAAAAGACTTATTGATCCAGCCTTCATTTGCTACCACTCATTCTGATCGACCAATATACCTCTAATACTATTCTGTCCATGCCAATTTCAATGATCAACTGAATTGAATATAACCCAAACCCAAAATCTGAAAAAAACAGTCCTTTGACAAATTTTTTTTCCTGTCTGTGCTGAATGTCCTTTGGACATCATTCATCAATCCTGTCTGAGAAGAGGTCAAAGGCCATTCTTCATAGAAGCTGAAAAATATCCACAGGCCAAAATATTTCATAGACTGAGCCATCAGGCAAAAACTGCCCATCAACAATTATTATAAGTCACCTCTTCCTCAAATTAATTCTTTTTTCATCTGGGAACAATTTGGCTGCCAAGACTCAAAATTTGTAACACACATCTGAAAAAATACATCTCAATTTTTTGTCTATCCTTCCCATCAAAATCCAATCACCGACAATTATTAAATCATTCCTTATTGTTTATAAAAAAATTTTTTCAACCAACTAACACTGTGTTACAGATCTATTTATTGGGAAGAAGAGAAATATGTCGTACTGATACTACTAGAAAATACTCAGTGTATGCCACTACCAAAGCCATACAGTAACTAAAAGCTGAATGAAAATCAGTCCATATATAGCTACAAAGGTAACTGTAAGTTTCAATTTTCCGTATTTTGAACCATTCTAATTTATCCAAAAATATTTCTCAATACAAAAAAAAAAAATATCCGGATACACCCCAAAATTTAATTAATTCTTCCTTGACCCATGGCCCACCCTTCCAGAAATCATCATTGAAATTCATTGAGAAACTTTGGAAATATTGTGTGAACAAAAAACAGACAAACATGATTTGGTGGAAGCAAAATATTGTCTGCTTTTGGTCTCTGGTCAACAACTATATCTTGAGTATATAAGTGAGAGGTGTCTGTTTATGTGTTTGTCTGTCAAACTATAAAAAGTACCTAAACATGGGTGCTGCCTAACCTAATTGGTATACCCACTCAATGAACCTGGGAGAAATTCCTCCAAAAAAAGTTTCAAGAAAATTAAAAAAAAATATTTTTTAAGATGTTTTAAAGTGAGGGTTCTATTCACAACACAACTATGATGCCAAGGTGGAACTTACCTTCCACTCATATACATATTTTTGAACCCTAAATGTTTATATCTGATTCTTTAAGGGTCATAAAGTGAAGGGAAACCCACTGTTTAAAGGATCAAAAGTGAAGGGAAACTTTTTCCTCTTTGTAAACAGTCACGAGGGACAGGAAACCTTTTTCCTCTTTTGAGGTGTTAGCAATGAAGGTGGATTCCCCCCTTTAAGCAGTCAAAAGTGAAAGGAAACTTTTCTCATTCTTTCAGAGGTCAAATTAGAGAGAAACTTTCCCAACTGTGTAAAGGGTCAAAAGTGACAATAGATATTTCTCTTTTAAAGTGTCAGAAGTGAAGGCAGACTTTCTCCTCCTTTAAGGTGTCAAAAGTGAACAAGAGACTTTTTCTCTCTTTTTAAGGGATGAAAAGTGAAGGACTTTTCCCACCTTTTAGGAGTCAATAGCGAATGGAGACCTCCTCCTTAAGGGGTCAAAAATGAAGGGAGACTTTGCCTTCACCTCTAAGGATTCTGAAGTGCAGAGAAGCTTTTTCATCCAATATGGAGTCAAGTGAAGGTAATTTTTTTTAACTAATCTGAAAATTTTAGTCATTTTTTGTTTTACTTCTGGAATATTTTATCCGACATAAATGTCTACATCACCTATCTCTAAATAAAAATTGTGTTCTAGAGGTGTATGTGTGGGGAGGAGGGTCTCTTCAAAAATGCAACTATAATACGAATTTGACTTTCTGTCTAATATGCATATCTTCTCATTCTATTTGTTCCTATATAATTCCTTAAGAGGTTTAAAGTGAGCCTTCAAGGCATCAAAAGTGAAGAAGACTTTTTCCTAAATAAAAATTGAATAAAAAAATTTTAAGAAAAAAAGCATTTTTAAACGTTTTAGAGTGGTGGCAGGCTCCAAATACAATGCAAAAGTGGATCCTTACTTTCCATTCTATATATATATATATATATATATATATATATATATATATATATATATATATATATATATATACATAGTCTTGAAAGCTTTACAGCTTTAAACACTAAACATTAAAAAACTTTTTCAATACTTTTTTTGGTGTCTCTTCTATCACCCATTTCCTAATATCTGTCAATGCAATTCTTGTAATTTTCTTCAGTGTTTTTTTTTTACCCTGTTCCCCCCTATACTTTGTTATTGCTGTACAATGTATAAATTGTCTCTTGTTGGAATCATCAGTTGTTTACCATGTAACCGTTCTGGGGATATTAAAAGTTATATTAACATGGCATCCCAGCAATGTTGAACAAACATCACCTTCCTTTCTTATTATATAGTTTATGCCATTCTTGTAGTTTGTCACTTTATATAAGATTTTATGTGTATTGTATACAGATATTGTTTTATACTGCATATCATTTTTTTTTTAAAACAAGGTTTACTCACGTAGGTTACCCTAAAAACGTTTTTAACGTAGAGGGATCAGTAAGTTTAATAACAGACATCGGTCTTTGTGTCATTTCTATTGAATGTTCACCCATGTGAATATTAAATCCATTGTGTTGGTTTAAATCTCAGACTGCATGCAAACCAACTTATGATATGTCTTCGAGAATACTAATAACAGAAAAAAAATTCTTCGTGTTGATTCTCGACCAACATTTTCAAGCAAAGATTTTGACAATTATTTTCCCCTAACCTTAAAGATCATTTTTCCACGTCGTATAAAATGTTTCCATCAAATGTTTTTTTAACATTTTTAATCACCAGATAAAGTATCCTTATATATATGGTTGAAATGAGACCATTTTCTAGTGGGTAGTAACATCTCAATGGGCTATTCCATTAATATACTTGAACAATTCATAACATGGCATATATATATATATATATATATATATATATATATATACGTAGTGTCTGAATAAGCTGTCCACAGGATGGGTATTCAGCTAGTATTTGTATAATCTATCCATACATAAATGATCATTTTTTTTATGGTTTCTATGTTAGCCTATCTATATGATGTGCATATATACAAATTTCTTTGTTTGTTTGTGCAATGATCTCATTGGTCAATTCAGAGCATATAGATGTTATTATTAAACCCATTAGAATAGGACTGGAAAGAGCCCCCCCCCTTCTCTTGAAGAGGTCTTGGGGATGCCAATTTTCAAGTCTGTAGACAAAACAGTATGGCCATGAGTGCTGGAACAAACAAACATACACAACTTGAAATTAGGATACTTGGATTATTAAAAATGAATAATCTAATAAAAAGCTTAAGGCTTTCAAGTGCCGATTCATACATAAATAACCCCTTTATTTTTGACGGGTAGATTCTATTATAATATATATATATATATATATATATATATATATATATATATATATATATATATATATATATATATATATATATACACGTATATATATATATAAAAATAAATGACACCAAAATTACATTAATTTGACACAGAATCTGAGTAACATTATCTTGACAATTTTTGTCATTCCATTATCATTTGAAACCAACAATCAAAACTGTTAACATAGGTTTCTTCATTTTTAAAAGTGATTCTGGCTGGCTATATATGTATCATGCATATGGGCTGCACTAATGGAGGTAGAGGGCTGAAAATTCAAACATTTAATCTTTATCACACATGAATATTTTTTGTGTTCTTTTGAAAATTCCTCTCAAAATATGATTGTAGTCGGGTTTTGGTTTGCAATGTAAGTTTATGCTAAATTGGCCCTTTAGCTTGAATCCAGCACTATTAACGTTTGTTTTTTAAATATTCAGACTTTTATTAGTGATCACCACCCAACAAAACACTAGAGAAGTAACTTTGCTCCTTTCTTAAATTCTTTCATTGATCACCCCCAATATGCTGCCAAAAAATGTTAGTCACGTGATGGATTCTACTGAGTGACTAACCAGATCTGTTTGAGATTTCTTGACAAGATAATAATGATAATTCTGTTTCACCTGGTTATTTCCCACGTTAGGTTCCTGTCAATGTTGAGCAGCCGCAGCTGATCACACGGCTAATTCAACCCCCCCCTCCCCGTCCCCCGTCACAACCCATGGCAAAATAAATCTCAGGAATGGACATTCGATATAACCCCCCCACTCTCGCCTTCCCCCACTCCCTCTCTATTCCTTCCCATCTTTCTTTCTAACCCCCCCTCCCCCGGGCTCATCTCTACCCCCCTCTTCCCTTGCCTCCCCATCTCTGACTGATGTGTCTGGCGTAAAACAGAGATGGTTTTCTGTTCTTCTCCTTTTCGTGCCAAGTTTAATTTTTTCTCTCCATGTCTTGTAATAATTCAGTTTCTATTTGGAATCTTCAGTCTTTCTAGAGAAGAATTCTATGTTTAGACATAAGTATTTGTACTTATATTAAATATATTTATACTTATAAGGTAGGGAAATATCAGACATTCTTCTGAAGGTGTGTATTTGGGAGGGGCCACACTTGGTGTGTAGGGCAACCTACCATAATTTTCATATGAAATAATTTCCTGTCCAACATATGAAATTATGGCTTCAAAAAAAAGTATTTTGGTTACGTCTCTTCAGTGTTGCCAATTTAGATATTTTATATCTAAGTCTAGATCATTCTGAATATTTTATTTATTTTCATTACATTTCTCAAGAATTGCTGATCCTAAAAACACAAAACATTCCACTGCGTTGTGTACTGACTAATATATCTGGCAAAAGTCAACCACATACAACGGCCAATTGTTGAGTTATTACGTTGCATACTAACACACACACACACACACACACACACACACACACACACACACACACATTTCTTCAATTGTAGTATGAACCCTGGTTGCTGCTAGGTTAAATGCCACTCTAAATTTTATCCCGACTGAAGATGATTATTGCAACTTTTGTATTGTATATATAATACATTAAAAAAAATATAAAATACATTTTTAGTATAAATGTACTTATCTATTAGTACAATATAAGCCCTTGTGTATTTTTAACATGAATTTTCATAGATACATATAACTTGTCACTTTAGCTCAGTTGGTAAGAGAGTCGCCCAGTGATCATTTTAATTTCATATATCTATTTGGTTTAATGTGATGAGACGGACAAAAAGTGCAGAGTTTACTTCCCCTAAATAAGATGAGGATTGTTCTCATTCTTGTTTTTTAGACAGAAACAAAGTCAACTCCAGACTTGGACTGGAGTTTGACAAAAGCTAATATCACTCTTTTCTTTGTCAGCTTTTTGGTTTCTGTCATGCTACAGCAAACAGATTTATAAAATAATGAAACCCTATTTGAACATCTGATCAAGAGTTATGCAGGCAAATAGTATAAATGAAAGGCCAACCTTATGCTACTTGAATATTGGGTGAAATTAAGCTACAAGTTGGCAATTAACCAAGCAAGCAGCAGGTGCAGGTTAAGTGGCTGCTACTGATTACAGCTTTACTCGCTTGCCTGTGTTTGCTTTTGTTTACATCCAGCATGTAGTAATGCACAAGGTGTGTGCACCAAACCATGATTTATCCATAAACAACAAATAATCTCAATATTTTTGATGGGCACAATGTGAGTTTAGACATAAGTTTATTTGTATCTATGAGGTAAGGAAATAACAGACATTTTAATAAGAATGATGTTTGCGTTGTTCCCTTGTCCTCCTCAAATAAAGTTGTAGTTTGAAACATTTTGAAGGGTTAAAGATCTTTATTCTAAGAAAAGAAATATCTTCCATTTGTACTTGAAGTGTTGGGGGTGGGGTTGGATGTCTGCGTTATTTCATCCATCCATTTTTGTTTTCTATTCTCTTTTATTTTACTCTGGCAATTTATCAAAATCTCCTTCTGGCTTGCTAGGCCCATTGAAGCTTCCCCTGAGTCCTGCTAACCTTACATCTTCTCTACTCATTCCATTGCCAGCCTGTGCTGAGCCAAGGATTACCTGCGGTTTATTCCAGAGCTAAACAACAAAGATTTATGTCGACAGAATGAATTCTGAAAAGAGAATGGCCCTTGAAGGTGAATAAGATGCAACATACGCCCGAAGAAGGCTGGAGAACTCATCAGCCGGAATGTAGTGATAAAAACAACAAGGATGAGGATGCTAGTTCACATAAGACATGAAATAAAGTAGAGAATATTTTTAAAATGATGAGCCATATCTTTGATCATGAATCCATCTATTCCACTGGCTTTGAGTAAAATAGTGCAGGGTGAAGTAAGTGACACCACTTTGGGTGCTAATTCACATATTGGACCAAGGAAGAAGTAATGTGATATGGGAAGTCCGAGCAGGAATGGCGTTGGGACACTATTACTGATATCTTTGTTTCTCTGGAAGGACTTTGGATACTTGGTGGTCATTCTAGTTTTGAGAATCAAAATTTATTGAATTGTTTGAAGACAAATCAAATTCTGGCTGATTGTCATTAGCCCAAGCCCTTTCCATCTTTCTCTTGATTATCAATATGAAGAATTCTGTATAACAGACAATTTATCCTGAAGACTGTCGTAAATTTGGAATCTTTCCCACAATTCATACACCTCCATTGTTTATACAGAACCAGTTGTCAAAAATATTAGGTTGTATCTAAAGATTTTTTGTTTTTCACAGACCTTTATTCCAAAGCTTATTTCATGTACACATCTGAAGACTATCTAAAACTCCAATAGATAAGTGATATAAGGATTTATGGGGGTCAATTTATCCTCTGCTTTGCATTTTAAACCATCATAATCAGCAACTGATGGTCATCCAATTATGGCCTTTATATTTCAAGGGACAAGCTACCACCCTTGAAAGACTCGAATCCGTTTTGGTCAGTATGGTCAAATATTGTTTCATTTCCCTCCACTTCCCAATTTCTACGAGCAGCTCCAGCAGCTTTGAGGCCCAGTTTGAAATAATGTCCTGAAATTGCCAGAATCTCAATGCTGGTATCCACCATTATAACATCTGAAACAATTGGTACAACTGATTGGTATTGATAATGATATGATGTATATAATAAAGATATTATCAATATATTTGAGTCATAGAGAGTCCTAAGACGTGTACATGAAATATGCTCTGGAGAAAAGGTCTGTAGAGAATGAAAATACATTTGATACATCCTAACAAGTGAGTAAGAAGGTTTTTAGGTACAAAATCAGTTGAGAAACTAATGGAACAGATTATGAAAAAATATTTTTTTCAACTTGATTACAAATCAACTTTATCTCCTTCAAAATAGTTTCTTAGGAAAGACGCACACAGATATAGACATTGTTCCCACTCCTTCAACTGACACTGCCTTCAGTTGGTTCATCACAACCTGATGGGTGTTCTCAACAGTTCCCAATGGTTACAATGGATTTGAGTTTTGATTTTTGGGAACAGGAAATAGTCACAAGGACTTAGATCAGTGGAGGGCAGGGCTCTAGTACCACAGGAATATTATTTTTGGCCCAAATCCTGTCTACAGAGATTGCAGTGTGATCGGGGGCATTATCATAATGAAGCATCCAAATTCAGCAATCTCAGACCGGACACACATGAACCTTTGTCTGAGTCACTTAAGGACCTCACAAGAGTAAATTCAGCTGACTGTCTGTCCTTGAGGTATACATTCCTTATGAACAATACTTTGATGATTGCAAAAACAAATGATCATCGATTTGATTTTGGATTTGCTCATTTTTGTTTTCTTTGGATAAAATAAGCCACTTCCATACCCCTCCTCACTTTGATGTTTGGTTTCCGGGTCATACTCAAAAATCCATGGTTTGTTGCTTGTTATGTCATGTTTGAGGAAATCTGGGTCATTCGTTTTCAAATCAAAACCAAAATCTACAGTTGACATTTGGGAACTGGTTGTGACAAACCAACTGACGGCAATGTCAGCTGTAGACTCCCAACACTGTTTCAGGAGTGGGAACAACATCTTCATCAGTGCGTGGCTTCCTAAGGGAACCATATTTATGGGGATAAAGTTGATTTGTAATTGAGTTGATAATAAATATTTTACGCTATCAGTCTTATTACTTTCTAGACAGACCTCTTACAGAAAATCAATCATGCAGACTGTATAGAAACTCCTTGAGTAACATTGTTTCATTCAACTTCATTATATCATTGACGATAAAAAAGATATAAATATACAATTATATCAAATGTTATTTGTGGAATTGCGGATTAAGTGATTTTTCTTACTCAACATAAGTTAGTCACAGAATTCCTACATGAGGATCAATTTAATAGGTAAATAATCCCTAATCATATTATTTTGTCTCCTGTAAAATTGGTTCGATTTAACATTGTTTCAGTTAAAATTGTGGATTCCAGAAACCTAACCATGATTGGATGAGTAAGATGGTTTTTAGATATAATAGAAAAGCATATGGGCACTTACTACCATGGACTATCATCATCTTTTGCCTTTAAGTTTAAGAAGAGTCATTAATATCCCACTTTTGATCAAGCAATCAAATCTCTTCTTCCTATATCGATGTTGTCAACACAATATTTTGGCCAATCGATTCTTCAGCCCTCCTTAGGTGTATAAATTCAAGAGAGACAAACTCTTTTTTTTCCAAACAATTTCAGCAAAGAAAATTGTAGTTATGATATCCCTCGAACCATGCATAGTCTGAAATTGGTTGAGAACTTGGTTGGCAGTATGAATTTGTCTGCGTACTTACCATTGTTGAAATGGATTGATTTGGTTTCTACATCATGAGCACTATTTCCATCATCACAACTATCTTGAAGGAGAAGGTTTGCCTCTTTTCTTGGATTTATAAACCTGACGAGGGCTAAAGAATGGATCAGCCAAAATGTGTTGACAACATCAAGGATGTGAAGGTGAGATTCAATTGTCTGAACAAAAGTTGAAGTGCCATCATCTTTGTTGTTTTTTCCCTCGAAATATTTCAGCAGGTTCATTCTCCAGCCTTCTTCAGGTGAGATTTTCCTTGATGTTGAGTCTGTTGGTGGTCAGTTCATGGTATTGCATAATGGGATGGTACCAATAGGCTGAGGAATCTTTGCTTGTTTTTTTATTTTAAAAATTCTGTAGACTTCAATTAAACAATTAAAGGGGGCGAAGAATTTTATCCTTTTTAATATCTTTCTTTACGTGTCGGTGTGTTTCAGCATTCCTGGCCATACAGTTTTGTCTACAGACTTGAAAATTGGCATTAGTACTCCATAAGAACTTTCCCAGAAATGTCCTTTTGATTTTTGTCAAAAAAGTTTTTTTTAACTTATTTTGGCAAGTTTATCAATAACATCTCGATTCTCCAGAATCTAGATTTTTCTAGGTGTTCTCTTGCTCTATTTTAGATATTTTCCTTTGGGAAATGTCTGTGATGTCATAAATAGGATTTATTCTGACCATATTTATTCTTTGATTGAACTTTTTTTACATGGCTTCAAATTTTGATGTTAAGGTTGTTCAATTATTAACTATGATGATGAGTTATTCTATTGTTCATAATATAGAATTATCTCCCAGTGTACATAGGGGTTGAAATCTAACTACATCATATTACCTCAAAAAAGAAGAGCTCTGAGAAGATAGAGAACATACAACTTTTCTAGATCACTGTTGCCATGGTCACCTATCCGACCAAACGACAAACATGGTGACTTGGTATTCTTCCCTTTTCACTCAATTGTTTTCATCGCATTATCTATCCCTAACACACCATTTGGCCTAGAACCTTGATAATCTGCACGAGTACTCCTTCATGATTAAAAATGTTTTTTTTAAATTTTTTTCAATGTAATTTTTTGTTTTTGTTTTTCACTTTTCAAGAAATCTTGTGTCAGTGCTACCAGACACACCATTTCGCATAGAACCTTGAAAATTTGGATGAGAACTTCCCCAGATATCTTTCTAGAAATGGTCTTTGGATTTTTGGACATTTTTGTAAATGTTTCTTTAATGGAATTCTGTTTTGTTTGTTCTTTTACTTAAAATAAATCTTGTGTCAGTGCTACTGGACACATCATTTGGCGTAAGTTCTTGCAAATTCGATTGAGTACACCACTAGATGTCTTCTAAAACCGATTTTTTATACATGTACTCATGCATAGATCATGTGTTGGAAATCCAAATCATTGATCTCTGAAGTATGGATCGGTGGATCACACGCGGATGAATGAAGGATGCCAAGAATTTGTGATTTGAGATGTCCAAGAAGAGAGAAGAAGAATTAGTCTTGTAAACCAATTAATCATTTGCTGTCCCCTTGGTTGGGGTCAGGCTTTCAATCATTGACCCTAAGGCTTTGACATTAGTGGACTTCTTGTGGATACTTGGCTTGAAGCCATTATGGCCATAGACATATCAGGACACAGTACATGAAAATATATGACACATTTACAAAAACCCATATTTATATATATATATATATATATATATATATATATATATGAGTGCAAACATATATATATAGAGATATGAAATGGAAAAAACACTTTGGAAAATTACATAAACTGCATTGACAGATATTGAGATTTGGGTGACTGAAGTGACACAAAAATCCATTGAGAAAGTTTTTTAATGTTTAGTGTTTAAAGCTGTAAAGCTTTCTAGAATATATATATATATATATATATATATATATATATATATATATTGTAGATTCTACCTTAAGAAACATATATGAATAAACACACACACTTACCTACATATACATATAGGTTCCGCTTGTGAACATACAAATATATAGATTTCTATGTTGAGAAAGACGCTGGCTTATATATGCAGTTCCTGTCATAAAACTTTCAACAAACAGAAATGTTGCATGTATGGTTTAGTTTAATGAGTTAAAAACGGAACTTTATGCAAGGAGAACCAAATTTCATTGCAACAAGCACAACAAATCATGCATTTAGGCATATTTTGTGGCTCTTATTGCTATATTTCAGGAAAAAAAAATCAAAAATTGAATTAAATTGTTAAATCAATTAAATTGAGTCATCTTTTTCTATCCGAGTAAAATTTTGTTCCAAATCAATCAAAGAGATTGAAAAGGCTAACTTGAGTTGTTATTTGGAAGAGTTGCCAAACTAGTTAGTTGAATAGCCTGAAACTAGACCTATGCCATGATGCTTGTTCAAATACTGATGAGTAGCACTTTATATATAACAGTAGTACTGTACAGGTACTGCTTGAAGGTTTTCCAACAAGTACGATCTCTGTCGCTCCTTGCCTATGACTACATTCTTTCCCAGATATGCATTGGTATCATTTCAGGCTATTTAACTTACTAGTCAGGCAACTCTTCCAAATAGCAATGCTTGTTAGTCTTTTGTGTTCTTTCCCATGTATATCTGACTTGTCTTTGGAGTGTTGTGCATGGTCTTAAATTTCCAAGTTCATAGGTTCACTGATTTGAGTTCCATGTACCTCACCATAGATATTGCCCTGATATTCATCCTGTCTATATATCACCAATGGAGTCAAAAGGCTAAAATTTCAAACATTTACTCCTTATCATATTCAGAAAAAGCATTCTTGGTTTGTTTTTTTTTTAAATCTTCCCGCAGATAGGTTTTTAGTGGTGGGTTTAATATGTAAATTCATGTTAAACTGTTCCTTAGTTTGTGTCTGGCAAGATTAAACACTAGTTTTTTTCGAAATTCTAACTTCTTTATTGATCACAGCATGACAAAAGATGAGAGGCGTAACTTATTCTTTGATCACCTTTTTCCCATCTTTTTTCATTGATCATCCCTAACACGGCATGCTGCTAAAAGATATTCGTTATGTGACAGTATCTGAATAAATTCTTGAATTTTTCCCTCTCCTTTCTCATTCTTTTCTTTCATTTTCCCCTATTTCATTGTGTAGCATTTGAGTATTGAGTTGGTATTTACAGCTGGCCAGAGTGGTTAATGACCGAATTCTCTTGTTTTCCAGGATATCAATTCCATCTGTTGTCACTGGTCTTTCCCTCTGCATTACCAATAAAATGCATTTCTCTATCCCAAATACCATTCGAAAGTCGTCACTGCAGACTCTGATTTTGTCGATCAACCTTTTCCGGTTCTTTCTTGTTCTTCCCAAATAATATAATGTCATCCATATAAATGTGATTGACTTTTTTTATACATTGGTAGCCTTAGCATTTGTTTATTATAGTCACTTTATTATCATCATTATTATTTACAAGTTCATACCAAAGGTGTCCGATAACACTGTGCAACACGATTTTTGTTCCTAGGTAGTGAGTGCTATTTTCTAAAAGCTTATATGTATAGAAAGTCTAGATAAAGGCTGTCATTCCCTTCAAATTCCACTTTTGTGACCTGGACAGTGATATTTTGAAATTCACCTATTTTGAATGATTACAGAAACGGGTCTAGTTAGCCACTCAGTAGAAACTGTTATGTGACCAACATCTTTTTGATGCATAATATGTTGGGGGGATCAATTACTAGGCAGTGATCAAAGAAAAGTCTGGATTTACAAATGACAAAAAAAATTTCTAGACTTGATAGAGAAATAGAAATCTTTAAATTTTCATCCCTATAGCTCCATTGGTGCAGTTTATACAATAGTTCTCAATAGTTTCTGACAGCATATGCCTGAAATTATACACACATATACATACATATATACACACACACACACACACATATATATATATATATGTGTGTGTATGTGTGTGTGTGTGTGTATATATAGTCAAATAGAACAAAAACTTGGCTTTTAATTCATGAAATTCTCAACTGAAGATTGCATCCTTTTCTGTTGTGAAGATCAAAGTGTATTAGCTGTATAGAATCATTGTAGCCCCGCAGACCAATCAAGGCTACAGATTCTTCTCTCTTTGTTTGTGTCCATCTATGTGTGAGTGTATGTTTCTCCAGGTGCCCATGGTCACATTTCTGGGGCTACAACCTTGAAAATTTACATGAGTACACCACTAGGCACCATATGAAAATGTTTTTTGTTTTTTTCAAAAAAGTATTTCGGAGGATCTCTACGGTCATTTTGGACCAACAATGTCTAAATCTTGTGCTGGTATTTTTTTCAAGATAATTTTAGATAAAAAAAACTATTTTTTAGCTAATTTTAGATCATCTTTTAGATAATCAGCTCTGGTACATGTGCTGACTATGGTGACTCATCTATGTGAGGTACAGATATCTTTTCAATAATTTTAAGAAGAGTCAGTATCATTCAAAGATTTTTCTGGACAATTGAAGTCATTCATTGTCTTATTTTTGTTGTTCCAATAAAGTTTTGGTCAATCCATTCCATGCCTTCTTCAAATATATTATCCATATAGAAAGAGAGGGTCTTTTTTTTCCCAATAATGTCAAGTAAAAAACTTTATCAATCCAAAATTTTTTTCTTTTGTTACCAGCAATGCTTGTGACCTTAGATAGTGCATTGATCTAGTTCCAGGCTAATTAACTTAAATTTCCGGCAGATAAGAGATATTTTTGACTCTTTTTTTGTTAGACAAAGAATTTTATATACTGTGCTTTTTGAGCAGTAAAAGCCACACTGAGTTGAAATCTACTCTGGTCCGACTTGTATATCTAGCTGATAAATTGATGCAATACGATTCTTTCAGTTTCCTCAGAAGTGTATTGGGTTCTTTAGAGACAATGGTTTAGATACTCTGGTGAACTGGCAACGATAGATACACACAGCTCATGTCACAGAAACAAAGCTCACATTGTAAAATCCTTTCTTCAAGATTAAATGAAACCAGAGACTTCTCATCCCTTTATCTCAGAGACAAAGCTCACATTACAAAATCCTTTCTTGAAGATTAAATGAAACCAGAGACCGCTTATCCCTTTGTCTTTTGCTCTATGACCAATGCTGGATTTCGGTATTGAACGCAAGATAAGCAGAGGGAAGGGGCGGGTAACTTATTAATACTTGATAAGTTTTAGCAAATGGACGGTGGAATGAGTACCCAGAAGACAAAGAGGGGTTGTGAAGGAATAAGAATTGTTGAAAACGACAAAAGAAAGGGAGCCATGAAGAGCCATGGTCGCCCACGTCTTGAAGGGACATGGCACATTCAGAGAGGGAGTAAGTGAGTATGTAGAATGTAAACATAAGTGTATTAAGTTCTTTTGAAGACAATAGACATGATATTCCATTGAATAGTCAATGCTATGATACAGACAAAGCTCAAATTACAAAATTCTTTCTCCAAGATTAAATGAACCTGAGAAACTCTAATCCTTTTGTCTTTTGCTCTACCACTGAACCATACAAGGTACAAACTGCCATAATCAATATCTGCGCTCTGTCGGTATCACAGATTTTATCATAATGCAGATTTTGAAGATATGAAGTGAAGGGGCATAAGTTCTAGACGAGAGTGAATTAAGATCTTGTTGACCCCAGGGCTAAAGATACTGTGAGGCCCCCAGTAATATTTTCAAAGGGGAAAAAAAAGTTGAAGAAAATTTAGATTCATATTTTCCAAGCCCAACAACAATGATTAAAATTCAAACGTTTGTTTTATGCTATTTCTTGGAAGCAAAATTCTTCAAAACATAAGTAAATTACTCTATATACTTGTATGAAAATCAAATTCATTAGACTTTTAAAAAAAACTTAAATTCATGAGAGTCAACTATTACAGGGGTACTACTTTCTTTGGGGTGGGTACACACTATAATCCAAAATTCTGTTACTATGAGCAGAAGCCCATTTGGTCTCTAAGTGAATAAAAAACAAAATAAATGAATCACAGTCATTATACCAATGTTTCTACTCATCAAAACACAAATAGTACTTACAAATCATAAATAAGGCTGCAAAGCTCTTATAAATATTTACATGTGATCTTTCACTTCATTACACTCAGTAAACTAACTGAAGGGAAATTTAAAGCTCATAATTACAGTGTATTATCATTACTTACTGCAATACTGTGTACATGACCGATACTGGCAAGAAAATTAAACATTTCCTAAGAAATACACACCACCACTGGATTCAGGAGCAATGGTTTATCTAGATAATACTGGTCAATATTTAATGTAACTATTAGTATATTTTGGTATAATAGTGATATAGCCTTATCTATGATTTATGTATGAAGTATTTGGTAAAACATTTGTTCTTATGCGTACATCAAAATTAATCTCCTCTTCGTAACATCTATGTTCAGGATAATACCTTGATTTACAAATGCTAATCTGCTGTCTGTGAGAAACTAGGGTCATCTTTTATAGGAGATACATAGAAAAATCCAACCTTTTGTGAAAAAATTTTGAGGACTTTTACATGAGGTGGATTTTTACGCAAGTTCTTGAGAACGTCTTTTCAATTGCTGTGAGAGCAAATCATTTTTTTGCATTCTTGGGTGTCACAAAATGCTACACAGAACACATCACCAATGTTGGCACACACTCTCGAAAATATTTGCCAGACCTGATCTACTTGCAATATCATTTGACAGTGGAATTCTTATTAAATAATCAATACCTTTTAAAATAATTTTGCCCTTGTAAACATTTCTTCCTTTCGACATCTCCGTGACACCTAATTATGATTTGTTTGAGAATTCCTGATCTAGACTGATTACAAGGATAAAGATTGTTTTCAAGTGTTGCTCAATAAGTCACAGTGAGACATTTCCAGAGAAACCACTAAGCTTGTTTTTACAGTTTTACCGCTGAATCATTGGCATTATTTCAGGATAACTCTTAAATGAACAATATATCAGATGGAAAAAGGTTTATTTAAAGTACTTGAAAAGAAATCATTTTATCATACAGTTGAATTATAGAATAAATCATTTTTTTTTGCTGAGAATTCAATGAAATAGTTGTCTACCTTGCCTTTATCTATCATTAAAAAAGTCTCTTGACAGATGGAACCATCATGACCTCTTATTTCCTTAATTACAGTGACTATCTCTAATTCCAAGCAACACACAATGGTGAATGTAGAAAATAGTGAGATGCTTTTCTTTTTTGATATTTTTCTCAAATAAACAAATAATGAACAAATATTTGGTCTCGGGGATTTCTGTTATTAATTTCATTCCAAATTGCAAATTAAAGTTAGCACCAAGTTTAAGTGAATTGGCCCAAAAGGTTTTAAAGGTCGTTATGAAAACATTGCAGAAAAAAGTGCATTGTCCCAAAAGGTCTCAGAGGACAACCATTGAATTGAAAAATTCTTTTAAAGGTCAATACAAAAATAAAGACAATGATGCCAAAATCAAAATATAGAAAGATAAAAACTCAGCTCAGCTTAATTCAATACAGAAACAAATAAGGTGAATAGAGATAGATCAATTGTGCTGTATGTTTCTACCAAGAGGGGAGGGCCTGCATGCCTTGGAATAATCCTGACTTTCACTGGGGTTCAGTTGATGACCAATGGCCCCAGGGGTAAACCTTTCATTAATCCACCACCTTATTTCAGCTATGAATATTAAGAAATGAAAATCTATTACCCTGAATTTCCCTCATTTATCACTCAATTTTTAAAAAAATTGAATTCTGGCCAACGAAGGGGCTGGACATCAAAAGTTATGCTTACCTTCTGAGCTATTTTTATTTTTTTCTTATATGCCGTCAAATACGGAAATTGCATTTTTTGAACAAAATTCAAAATGAATTTACTTTATTGCCAAGATAGTTGCATTTTCTCACAGGCACCTGCAGGTCAGTGTTCAAGCCAAAGTAAAAGTAAGGATTTCAAATGCTGATTTTCAAGACAGGAGAGCCCTCTCCTCTTGAAAGATGAATGCAATAAAATCTTTTTACCTCTCCTCCTCCCTATAAGGCCTTGTTTTTATACTTGGCTAAACTTACTAAATATCTATCTACATGCGCAATATTTTTGATTTGGCGGACAACATAAGATATTCTTTGTCTCTATTCAGGTCACTCATTCACTTAAAAATTGTAGATTGTATTACAGAAAGTGAACTTAATTTCTACTTTGGACAGACATGAATTACAATTATTATATTATTGATTTGTGAAGCCAAAACAATAGAAATTTTACAATTTAAATTATGACATTGATTTTCTGAGAAAAATAGCAAAAGATTTAAATGAATGCCTAGATTATTTAATAACAGAATGATTCCCTCATACAATCGAGTCTGTCAGTATTTTGTAATTTCTATTTATTGTTGTCACTAGTTTAGCATTTCATATTGTAATTGTACTTTATATTGCGTTGAATGTGGAGGAAATTGAAGATTTTGAATTTGAATTCGAATTGACCGTGGGACATAAAAAATGCTGTTGTGAGCCAAACCTGGAGCATGGACCTATGGTTGCCCATCAGTGATTTGTACATTGGTTTGTTTTGTGGTTAAGATAGTTGTGTATTCCTCACCTATGCCAGGTGTCAGAGTTCAAGCCCAGGTAAAAGTCAGAATTTTTGAATGCTGATTTTCAAGGCAATCCTTCTCACTGGGGAGATTGGTACAACACAATCTTCTAGCTTACTTTACTCCCACTATTTGATCATTTTTCTTACTAAATCAAGTTTGCTAAATATCAATAATGAATCAATAAAAAAAAAGTGAATGTGATAAAAAAAACTGATATACCTGTAATTTGCCTTAATATTACGTCCGTTTGATTCACACTGATTGACAGTAACACCAGTTTGAAATTTACTTAAATCTTCTCTTAAAACATTGAATATTTTTGACAATCCACCAGTAGTTTATATTTCCTCCACTGGTGGCACCACAAGTGCAATTTCAACCAATCATCACAAAGCTGAGGCTAAAAAAAGTTCCACCAAGCGTTGCAGTGTTAAGATAATGATTGATTTTGTGTTGATTTTGTTTCCACCACTTCCTCCATGAATGCGTCCCCAGCGTAATATCAATACAGCCTGTATTTTTTTGTCTTTTTGCAAATGACAATCAGCATTCAATGACCAATAGTAAAATTAGGCAGCAATTACAAAGGCCGTTTCAAGGTCAAGCAAAAGCCAGGATTTTGCATAATGACTTTCAAGGCAAGTCCTAACCCTGCAGCAGAGGTGATGAACATTTTTTAGAACACGTGCCCACATTGGAAATAATCTTCCAAGAAAATCCCCTCGTGTGCTCATGGGAAATTTTGAGCAGCAGATTATCATTTTTATAATATTTGTATTTTACAAAATATTTTAATGGAGAAAGAGAACAAAATGCTTGGAAGCAATCTTTGAGAAGTCTGTTTAGACGATCAATAACTGAGGTGATAGCTCATAAATTAAAGACAGCATTTAAAAATTTTTTTTTTTTTCATAATCTCCGAACGTAATATTTTTGCCTGCTACACTGGGGACTCAATAGAGTACAGAAGTGATTACATGGACTAGTGAGTGATGAGCTTTTTTCTCCACTCCAACCACGATCTCATCATCATAATGTTGCAAGTTTGGCTCTTTTCTACCATTATCAACAAGGAAGGTGTTCAGATGGACTAAATTCCCTTGTCCCTTTTGTCTGGGAATCTCCAGTTAAAACTTGGTCTGCAATTACAGCACATCCATACTTTTTAGATACATTGTGGATTTGCCAAAGGTTTCACATAAATAGCTTATTCTCAAGAACATTTGCTATGTGAAATAAATTCCTTTCTAAATGTTTTACAAACCTGACATTTTAAAATCAAGAATAAACAAGTGCCTACTCAATGTTTGTCTTTTTAGTCTTCATTTTTAAACATGACATGTTTTAGTATTTATAACCACATAATCTTAACATCAATTAACTACCTGAGCATTTTTTTCACTATTCTTAATTCTGTGGCATAAATAGCTCGTTTCTTACTAACCCTTTGATGTGGAAAGTGTCTACAATGCCTTGCTTTAAGGAGACTAAAATTAAAAAAGCAAAAATAGGTTTGCTACCCTTAACTCAGAGTGATGGTTAATTAGATCTTCTGGGAAACCATTGTGGACCGAGATGTACATTAACCATTCAATTTTATTTGTAACAAAAAAAGAATATCAAGAAATCTTCATTGTTTAATCATTTAATCATCTATCTGAACCAATTACAATTGAAATTACTTTTCTTGCCTTTGTTGGGAAGTGATCACTAACATGTACAAATTTAAGAAAAAATAAGCACGAATGCTGCTCGACACAAACTAAGAGACCAATTTGTCATAAACTTTCATTGTAAATTTACCCCCCACCCCAATAAAAACCTATTTAGGGGAGGGATCTTCAAAAAACAAAAAAATATTTTCTGAGTAAAATTTCAAGTTTCCATTATGAATGCTTAGGGCGGGGCAGAGATAGATCATCATCAATGGTCTTTTATCGTCCATCATCGGACAGAGACCTTCTCCAGGATTCAACAGACTTCTCTATCATGGGCATTGCGGAGCCAATACTTTCTGAATTTGTTTAGTTTGTCCCTCCATCTTGTATTCTACCAGCCTCGGTTGCGCATGTGATCTGTGGGGATCCATGTTGTGAGTCGTGATGTCGAGCAGTTGTCTGCCATTCTTGTAACATAACTAGCCCATTGCCATTTGAGTTTTGTTATCGATTCTATGATGGTTAGGTTCCATTGGTGACTATCGGGAGGATGTGCTGTTTGCATACCCTTCTTTTTAGAAATAATGGGATTTTCTTGTTCTTGAAAGTTGAGCTTATGCATATGAATATGAGAACGTATGAAAGAGTTTAGTTACTGCCGTGTCAAAATCCACCCTTATTCCAACTGAAACTGAACACTGCAACTTATGCATTGTATATACAATAGATAAAAAAATTATAAAAATGTATATCTTTTAGTATCAAAGTATTTACTTATTAGAATGGTGTAAGCCTTAGTGTATCTGTAAGATGTATTTTTGTAGATCTGTAAGACTTGTAAATACAGCTCAGTCAGCAAGAGGCATAACACTTTATCAGTTGGTTATGATTCCGAATCATGGTAAGGGAATGTGAATCTTTACTCTCCAAAATTTGGTGTGGATTTTTCTTGTTCTTCTTATGGTTGAAAAACGAATTTTGACAATTGAAATAATAATTTGTTAGAACCAAGTGGAGAGTAATATTTAGGTTGTGCTTTGTATCACGCAAAAGCTCACTGATTGCAATTGAGTTTGGTTCTGTGCCAGGCTAAGCTAAGCTAAATATCATTTTGATTAGGCTTTTAGCATCTATTGTTGGACATAGACCTTCCTCAGGATTTGCCAGACCTCTCTAACATGGACATCATAGAGCCGATACTTTCTAAACTTGTCTAGTTCACCACACAATCTCATTTTTTCTGTCTATTGTTTTGTATAGGTCTACAGGTGATTTTTGATGTCCAGCATCAGTCTGATATTCTTGCAACATAACCAGCCCATCTCCTGTTTTTCTCTTATATGCAATGCTGTCTTGTGATCTCTACAAAACAATAAATGACCATTTGTTCCAATTATCAATGAGTCTGATCCCCACTTTATGTTCTACTATTGTTGTTAGAACTAGATTAAACTCAATTTTCTAAATCCTTACTGTAGAGTGATAGTGGGAAATTCTTGCAAATGAGTTTGATCTTTACTGGTTGCTCTGTTGTCCTAGCCTTGTGCCAGACTACGCTGAACTGAGTAAATATCTTCAGTCTAAAAATGAACTTTAGGCCTCCATAGCCAACGAGTATCCGAGCTAAGTGAGAGGAAAAGTTCAGCCATGTTTATTTGTATTTTCAAATGAAAAGTCAAGCTTTTCTGGATGGACATCGCGGATTTCCGTTGATCTTTGCAATTTGCGATTTATCATTCATCAGAGAAATGCCCACCAACCAATTCCAACCTACTCCACTTCTTGTCGAGATTAACTCCATTCATTTGCAAACAGGTCAGATTTGTCACTTAATAGAAACTATCACACGACCAAAGTTTTTTGACAGCATGCTTTGTTGGGGGTGATCAATTAAAAAACTACTACATCTATCTAGGACTATGAATCTCCATGAAATCCTTGAAAGAAGAAATCAAGCTAAAAATCATGGCTGGCAAGCTTTCAGTAGAGCAAGATCAACGTTTATGAACATGGAAATCCCATTAGTCTAAAGAATAGTCACCTATGGAGCAGAAAAATTGAACTTAATATAGAAACATTGACCCTCAAACTGAGAACCATACAACATACACAGAAGGGAATCATGCTCAACATCACATGGAAAGATTGCATTGCGGCACAGTATATTAGAGGAAAAACAAGAGCCAGAGCTATAGAATCCATTAGGAAACTCAAATGACGATGGGCTGGTCATGTTGCAAAAATGGCAGACAATCAATGGACCTCATAACTCACAATGTGGATCCCCAGAGATCATAACTGACAAGCAAAATTCAAGATGGTATGAGGAATTAGATGAGTTCAGAGAACATTGTCTCCACAACGTAGATGATAGAAAGATCTGGTACATCTTGGGGAAGATCTACACCCATTGTCAGTTGTTAAAAGGCTGATGATGATGATGATGAGGAGGAGAATGAATTCAAAAATTGGGAAAAGGGTGATCAATGAATAAGATATTTCTCTCGCCTTTTGTTGCATCATTAAAAGGTCTGAATTTCAAAGAAACAAGTGTGAATGTTGCCAGACACAAACTAAGGGGGCAATTTAGCATAAAATTACATTATAAATCGAACCTTCCTTTTTTGGGGGGGGGTAATTTTGAAAAAAACAAAATGCATTTTTTTTCTAGCTGTAATAAGGAGAAAATGTTCAAATTTTCAGCACTCGGGCTTTGTGCAATCCATATGTTTGATGCATATATACCTAGCAAGCCTGGCAGAATCATTTTAGAGCCAAAGAAATCTATATTGGCAGTTTTGAGTGACAAGCATACACATGATACATGCTAGCCAAGCAGAATCACTTAAAAACTCAAGAAACATGTAAATCACAGTTTTGGATGCAGAGCATACTCATGACACATACATAGCCAACCAGGCAGAATCATTTAAAAACCAAAGAAATCTATATTGGCAGTTTTGGTTGCGGAGCATACACATGACACATACATATATATATATATATACATAGCCAATAGTGCTGAATCACTTAAAAACTGAAGAAACCTATGTTGACCATGCTGACAGTTTGGTTAATTGTTTAACAGTATGCAACTATATCTAAACCATTTAATATTATTGCTCAAGGTTGGCCAGACAAAACATTGGTTGAAATTGTGATAAATTCATTAAAGCTGGAGATCTGAAGTCTGAATAATTCATAAAATGATTTGTTAAAATATTTTGGATGCAATTTCTTCATAAGTTGCTTTCCAAACTTTCGCAAAATCCAATTTGATTATAGAATTTCAGAATATCTTGATATGGAAATGATTTTTGTCAATTAGAAACGGAGATACGAGGTGCGCCTGAAAAGTATTCATCCATTTGATATCTCAGTGTGCTTCATTTCTCATCAAACAGCCTGTGACCAAATCAAAACCATTTCATTCTGAACCAATCGACAGATAGAGATAACAGAATATCATATAAAAATGACTTACAATGTCAATGTAGGTATTTCCTATAAAATCATGTTCGTTTTTGTCTGTTGAAAGGATGAAGTCCATATAATCACCCTAGGGTCAGGGGCAGGGTCGGGATTGGTTTCTTTAGGTGCGAAGATAACTTGCCAGGCCAATCCGTGCCTGGAAGTGTAGACAGGTAATATTGGTGGTAGTTTGGGGTCTGTTGATGCAGACCAAGAGAACTAGCGACAGCAAACCCTATTAAGACATAGTGGTCCATATTTGCATCAGCAATTGACAAAAACACCAAAATCTGGATTTTCTCTATTAATCTTTCAGGAATATAAATTTGGTTACTATTAATCTGTTAAGTTTATTTGATGACAACATCTCTCTCTTATTTTGGCTGCTCGGTAGAAAAACAAAAGCTTTTTTAAAAAAATAAACAATAGCTTATAATAATTTTGTTTGAGTCTAAAAAATTCAATTATTTTTCAATTGTTTTTGTTTGTGTGTTCCAGAACTTCTAGCCACACCGTTTTGCCTATAGACTTGAAAATTGGCATCAGTACTCCATTACACACCTTTTAAAAATGTTTTCGTTTTTATTTTTTAGAAAAAAATAATTTTTTATCCTTTTTTGGGCCCCATTCTGACAGGTTTATTTATATCATCTGGATTTTCTAGAATCTAGATGTTTCTAGATGTTTTTCTTACTCTATTTTAGATGGTTTTTAGTGGAAAATACCAAAAATGTCATAAATAGAATTAATTCTGACCAAATTTATTCCTCAATAGAATTTTTTCACATGACTTCAAACTTTGATGCTATGGTTGTTCAATTATTTACTGATATGACAAGTTGATTTTTTTTTGATTTATGAATAAGAAAACTTTTCTTCCAGACCAAATAGATACAGGTTTCTCTCACTATCCATAAGTAGAGCATTTCTATGAAAAAACTTTTGCAATCTGAAATGGCCTAAAGGGAAAAAGAAAAAACCATCTATTCATACAGGAAAAAATTTTGAGCATCCCAAGACTAGAAAGATTCCGATAATGGTACATTAGGCTGAGTCATGGAAGATTGTGATGGTGGGAGGTATAGGAGACTGGGGTGTAGGAAAGAGGGGAAGGGGACGTGACCTGCTGCCATAATGACACTCTGCAAACCAAACGCTAAAGACTATTTTTGCATTTTTTTTCTGTATTTTTTTTTGTGAAACAATCAAAAAATGGGTGATACTATGGGTATCAGCTGGGGGTGGTGGATTTGCCCCTCACCTGGATCAGGTCCATGGCTGATACCTGTATACATTTTATTGATTAATAGATTTCTTTGTTGTCCTCTTTTTTACCTGTTACCTTTTTGAATTATTCATATCAAATCACCTGATTTTAGGAACTGTATCTCTAAAAGTTTTGAAATTTAATATCTTTGAAATTTTACTCAATTTCATGCAAATTGCCGAACAAGCTTTCCTTTTGCATCCCCAACATTTACAGCTCTTTTCATATGGTATGTACGGCTCTGAAACTTTGTGACTACAGCTAAGTTTTTCTCTGTGATTCAAATAATGTAATCGGATCAAGTGTATCTTACATTCATTTCCTCCAATAAGACTCTGAAAATTGCTGAAAATCTTAAATGTAAAAAAATGATGCCCACTTTGAGGGCTTTTCACTTAAACTGTATGCTAAATAAAGCACTCATAGTTTTTGTCCATTCATTTATGATATGTTGTGTCTTGTATATGCAGTAACCATATTCATTAATGTTATAGGACTGTTAAAATAATTGTTTGAAACAAACTTGATTTTCGTATTTTCTCCAAATTGCCTATTTTCATGTCCTCATTTGACTATCTGGGCAGTTAACCACCATTTTCATATTTGTACCATGTACAGCTACAATTCAGAAAAATTGAATATTCTCTTTTCTGCGAATAACTTTTTTATTTCTCGTTCAATTTTGTATCAGATTGAATAGTTAATTCAATACACAAAAATCATCCAGAATTATTTCACTGACAAACCAGGTTTTGTTAGACAAGTGAAATTTTTGAAGTTTGAAGTTTATTAAAACAAAAAGGTTGTTTTCTATCGAGACAAAATATTGAAAACAATCTTGACAAATTGTATTTGTAGATTAGTACTTTGTTGCATCACCTTTTGCAGTTACTATTTCTTTCATTCTTTGTGGTAGTGAATCGATTAACCAACGGTAATCCCCCGGCGTCACCGCTGCCTATACTTCAATAATGACTCGCTTCAATTCTTCAAGATTTGACGGATAGTATTTCCTTAATCTCCTCTTGATTATTCCCTTCAAATTTTTCTATTGGATCTGAATCTGGACTATTGGCTGGTCAATCAAGAACAAATACCATCTTTTTCCTCCATTCTTTTTTTGTAGATTTCACTGGGTGAGATGGAGCAAGGTCATTGGGAGATACATTGTCCCCAAACTTGTCTTCAACGTATAGAATAAGGAAGTGGTCATCGTGATAGATAACTGCATTAACCGACTTTTTCAAGAAACAAGATCTTTCTTATGCTGGTGGCAGATATGTAACGCCTAAACCACCACAGATTGAGGGAATCTTAAGCTTTTTTTCATGCATGAGGCATCACATCCCTTGTATGATTTTCTCTTAATGCAGATGCCATGATAACTGAAGGAAATATAAGATTTTGATTGATCACTGAAAATGACGAGGGTTCTTTTGATCAACAGACCAACTCTAATGTTCTCTAGCCCAGATTAAATGCTTCCGTTTCTGCTTGAAAGTGATGGAGTCTCCAGAGCATTAAAGATCGAGAAGCAGTTACACCAACATAATTCCAGGTTTTGGGAATTTCACCACGATTGGACATAACAATCCTCTTCAGCCGATGCTTATCTCTGGCTGTTGTCTTGACTTTGGAACTGCAATAGGACTGTTTGAAACAAGTTCCCCTGAGAGCATCTCACCTGGACAGCTTACTAGCTTCCCACAGAACCTGGATGACGGCTTTCTGTGCTTTGGATAAATCCTTCAACTCATGGGTGATACTGGGTGACTATACTGAACACTGAAAATTCCATCCCTTTTGTACCAATAATTTGACACTGAAAATATTCATGGAATGGCCTCATATGTAAATGATTGAATGAATTTTGATTGTCAGGAAGGGAATACCTGATTGTTTTTGTACATCAAATTGATATTGGTTCAAGAGTAAAACATTCAATTTTAATTGAATTCTAGCAAAACTCTTAAAGGTTTCTCGCAAGAAACAGAATATCCCATTTTTCTGAATCGTAACTATTCTTATATATTCGAAGATGATCGGATAAAAGTTGAGTGCAGCTGCTGAGCTTCCTTAAGGAGAAATCATTTTTTAGTGCATGTCCTGGGGAGCATCGGGTGATTTGATATAGAATGATTCATTCTTTGAATTCTTTTCTAGCATCTTTTTTTTATAAAAAATGTTTAAAAAGAAATTCTATCAGCCTCTAAATGTTAATCATGGTCTCAGATCCTTTTTTTCTGGGAAATACAAGACTTGTCCAGAGAGAGAGAGAGAGAGAGAGAGAGAGAGAGAGAGAGAGAGAGAGAGAGAGAGAAAGACTGTTTAAACACTGTTGCTGGGTTTAGGTTTCTCCTGTTTTATCTCCGTGGACCACCCAGCTGAACCCATTTGTTGTGGGAACTTGAAATTCTGTACATACACTACCCTAGTAGGAAAAATGTTTTTTTTTTCTTATTTTTAAAAATTCTCCTCCATAATAGGTTTATATTGGGGTGTTCAATTTACAATGTAAGTTTATCCTAAAGTGATCCCTTGTCAAGCAACATTTATGCTTGTTTTATGGAGATTTGAACTCTTTTAGTGATTGATACCCGACTAAAGATGAGAGAATAAAGTTATCAATTGATCACTCCTTTTTCCAATTTCTTGATTGATCATTCCCAACATGGAATGCAACTCAAAGACATTGGTCTCTTGATGGTTTCTATTGAGTGACTAACAAGACAAAACTTTAAAAAATAATCATGAATTTATGGTTCAAACCATACTAGAAGCATTTTCATCAAGGTAACTTAATTTTACCCCTACCATTGCTTAATTTATGTGTTAGCATACAAAGGTAGTGGTGTTTTATACACCTTGGCCTTATGCCAGACTAACCTGAGCTTCATGAATATCTGTGTTCTTCTATTAATGGGACTGTTCTCTCTCAACATATTTTCAATTGATAAATAAATAAGACATGCCCTTCCCTCTTTTGTGTCAAAGCATGGCTCTAAAGTTAAACTCTGTCTCCTTTGTCCATACTTACAGGGGACAAAATTTGAGAAGGAGTTAAAAAAACAAGAAAAATCTTAGTGATAAATGAGAAGAATCTAGAGAAAAAAGTTTTTCTTCTTGATATTCGTTGCTGAAATAAAAGCAGGCTGGGGTGGGGTCGGATCTTATATGCCATCAAATACGGAAATACTTCTTCCTTGGAAATAAAAGATAACTTCACTACCCCATACAGACAGACAGACAGATACACACACACATACAATGATACACGTACACACACCCACACATTTTTATATTTGTTGGCTGAACTTAGTAAATATCTCAATACTTTTCCCTAATGGAGATCCAAATGGAACTGTCACTTTGCAACCATGGTGTTGTGAGAGGGGAAGAGTGAGTTAAAAGCCTCAAGTGGAATTAAATTATTTTATGTTGACAATTTCTGGTTTGTGGAATGAATTGCATCAGAACATCTCATCTCCTTCACAGGATCAAAGGCAAATATAACTACAAAGCACTCAGAGAGCATAAACCTCCACCAACGCCAATGTCAGGCACTACCACACTACATTTCCATTATGATGATGTCACCATGGTAACACCATTGCCACCTTTATGATGACATTATCAAGATGATGTCATTGCTGTTTTATCAAATCCTAAAAGCTGAAAAATTGTCCTATCTTCCAATGATAACAAAATGACAAAGAAATTAGCTTGATCCACCACAGAATTTAATCGATTGATTTCTGGCCCTTGGCCCACCCTTCCACAAAATGTCATTGAAATTCATTGAAAATTTTGGAGATATTGTGTGGACAAACAGACTGACTTGGATGCCTGAATACTTAACCTAGACTAAGATGGGTGAATACATAACCTCTGTGCAAACAGACAGACAAACAAACAGACAAACAAACAGACAAACAAATAGACAAAAGTGAATGAATAACTTCTGTCCAAACAGACAGACGGACTACGATGAATGAATATATAATCTCTGTCCAACTACTTAGGCATTGGTAAGAATTTGGTTGTGAAACCAATTTAGAAACCTTATAATGATTTTCCTACCATGTACTTCATTTTCCATCATATAAGATAGCTGTTTAACTGAACAAGAAAACTAGGTAAATATCCCCTTTCCTATAAATCCATGGATGTTATACCTGAGAAGTGTGGGCAGTCAACTGAAGCTCTACATGAACTGCTATGGGGTTTGGATGAGTTCCAGTGAGTGGGAGAGTCCTCCAAACACCCTTGTCAAGCACACATCTTACAGGCAGGAGAATACAGTACAATTAAAAACCAACGTGATGAGAAAACATAACACATACAAGTGTTTAATGGAGAAAGTTTGATTTTTCATTTATCAGAATTGATTTTTTCTTCATGCTTTATACTTATATTAGTTTGTTTTTTAAATCATGAAGAAACCACAAATTGAAAGCTTTCTTAAAAAAAGGTTCAAGTAAAGAGTCATCCTTTATTTTTACTCAAACTTTTCTTTTTCTCTATCTTAGCCTTTGATATCAAAGAATTCTTCTGCCCTCAGCCTCCAAATCATCTTTTTGCTATAAATACTCTATAATGTGGCCTTTTGGGTGCAGTCTCTAATGGCATGGCAGAGATTAGGAATATTGAGATCATTCTGAACTCGATGAACGGTATCATGCCATATTTAGGGAGGACTCTGGGGAGTAGAGGAGCAATCAACATTTCATGCATCATTGGCTTATTTCTTTGAATAGAAGTTATTAAGTATTGCGTATCAAAAATGAATCACCACTCCACCTTCTGGCCTGACTTACACACAAAATGAATTGCTAAGGTGGTTTGGTTCTGAAACAAAGACATCAGAAGAATAAAGCAAACCAGAATCAACATTTTATTGAAGTTTTGGTTGTTTTTCCACATTGAACTCAGGTCTGACCAGCTGCTAAATGGTGCCATCAAGATAACTTGGATTTCTAAATTCACTAATAATCTGAGTAGATTTTGTCTGATCAAAATTCAACAGAGCATATCACTATATTTGATGGCATCTATACAGGGTGTGGCTATTTGATAACAAGGATGGGCTTATATTATTTGAACCACAGTCTGCATGTGCAAACCATGTTGTATACATATATCAATAAGTGAAGTGTTTGTCTCTTAAGAGACAACTTCCATTGGAGTATGAACAGCCAGCTTAGTGAACCTTGCAAGATTCAAATCTGGTTGAGACCTGGATTTTATTCTTTCAATTTTCAATGACCAACCCTTGGCAGGATGCAAGTTCACCAAAGGGATGCTCCCACACCAATCACACATCTTGAAAGGTACTCAGTTAGCTGCTGGGTGCACTCGGAAATCTTTCTACACTCATACCAAGAAACGAACCTGGGACCTCCTATGGGCCAGGCAGACATGCTAATCATTACACTATCTGAGGTGACTGGGCAAGCATAAACACCCCCAGTAAGTTTCAATCTGCATGTGTCTTCTGTTCGCTGTTGTACTTGAAGAAGACATCTTTCCCTCATGCATTGTAAAAACAAGCAGTTCAAAAATTGAACAATGCATTGATTGAAATTTCTGGTGAAATTGAACAATGGCTACCAAATCTTTTTGTATGTTAGTGTTCATGGGGAAGAATACATATAATGTGCACATGTGTTTCAGTGGCACAAGTGATTTTGTGATGTTTAAGAGGATGGCTAAGATTATGAATGCCTGTCAAGAAACAGCGAGAATGTTCTTCAAGAATCAGAAGTTCAATGATGTGTCTATCATCCTTATGTCCATATCTGTGATTTCTGATTTCAAAAAGATTGTAAATTAAGTAGTAGTAGCATTACTACCTGTTGTAGTTGTAGTTGTAGTAGGAGGAAGGGGAAGAAGAAGGTGGGGATAGTTCACTCAAAGAGCTGGTTATTAAAAAAACAATCGATAAATTTCAATTAAAGTAAGTATGCAATATCTATTGATAATTTGTTTTAGGGTCTGAGTATAGGCTTATTTTACTTGATAAGTGGGCTTCAAATGAGTACATATAACATTTTTAGCAATGAGGTTAGCTAGAAATTGAACAGTTTAGCCAACTTTAGCCATTTTTGTTGACAGTTTTAGCTATTATTGAAACTGGCATATCTGAATGATTGAACAAATCATTCAAAATGATTGACGACTCAGCATCAGAATGATTGTAGTAATGGTTTCCTTTCATAAAAAGATGGCTGCATCTTCGCATTGACTAAAAAAAACAAGATATATTATTTTGTTTAACAGTGCCTGGCGAAATCCTCTCTCAAATCATCTTGCCTGCGATCATAGCGTGTCTGTTTTTCTCTCAGTAAAAAATGTTCTGGAATTTTCAGCTTAGGTTTCAAAAGCTGAATGTGCTATGAATGTTTGTTTTTTTTTACTTAAACTGACTTGTGAAGCATACATACGGAATCTCATGAATAATAACCAAGTATCTTTTGGAAATTTTCATGGAGACTCAGACAATCAATTTTAAAGGCTGAGAGATATCTAATTCGAAATGAGATTAAGATAATGAGAAAATATGCCAAGCTTCAAATCTAATAATCATTCAAATTAATGGGAGTTTGCCAAACGTTAATTGAATCCACTGTTCTTATTTACCTCAATGTTTGTCCATCTTCAATGAAAACCTTAAAACGTTTTAATGATTTAAAAGTGGTAGAAGTGTTTTGCTCCTGTTTTAAAACAAATGCTTGCATTCTCTTGAAACATGTCACCAGCAGAACCAACCTGGCAAAATCTAATATGGTAGGACAGAAATGCATGAATACGCCTAAATTCGTGAGGATAGAGAGCATTCAAAAATATTGAATTGAATATTATATTGAAAGAAATATTAGAGATGGAATTAAATTGAATATCACAGACAGGAACTCTGTTGGATGTATTTATTATTACATACTTATTTAAACTAGTAGGGAAGTCAGTCACATGACAGATATGTTTAGAAAAATTACCAGATCGTTACCAAGTAGGAACTTGAGAAACTTTTTCTAGTAATAAATGTTTGTAACTTGTTCTTTGTTTGATTCACCATTGAATGATATGTTTCTTTTTCCAAAATATGAAAAAATAACAATTTTGTCTTTCTTTCCTTGAATACTCTTTACTTTCCTCCTTTGTGTTACGTAAACATTTTTTTTTTGAAAACAGCACTCAAAAAACAAAGATCACAGAAACCTGCCAATATTTTTCCTAAAATAAACTGATTCATATGTTGTTGACTTGGAATAAATTCAGTTTCTTAGAATTTAAAATGTGGTCTTAAAAATCAAATCCAGGAAAAAAATCATACTTCAAAAAAAAAAAGTATGAGAATCCATGAAAAAATTCAATCCATTATAAGGGTTAGAGAAATCGTGGGTTTACTCCAGAGCAGTAATACCGTACGTTGGATGGAAAGTACCAGTCCAATTTAGCATTAGATTAACATTGCGGATAGAACACTCCCACCCCAACACTGCTAACAGCTTAAGAAATAGATTTTTCTCAAAAACTAAATAATTTTCTGATTGTAATGAAGGTTTTATGTAGTGTAAGCAGAAAAATTGACTTGAAAATCTTTCTATTTTTCTTTTTCAATTTTCGAGTAATAAACTGAAGTAAATCTTAAAAAAACTCAAAAAAACAACTTATAGTGAATGCGTAATACCATTCTTGTATGCGTTTTCCGTCTATAGCAGTTTTTTTTATTGATTCTGGTAGTATAGTAAAGTAAGTGAAAAACATGTTTGGCCTTTTTTTTACCTTTTTGGGGGCATTGATGGAAATTTGGTTCCAAGTTTTTGCAGGTAAATAATTTGAGGAGACCAAAGATTCTCAAGTTATACCTGGAAAGGTATTGATGAGCTTTTTTTTCAATAAAAGACTAGAGGCCTAAAGTAAACAGAAATCGAGTTATCTATGGAATTTCAATTTTCTATCAAAAACAGAAAATAGATAAAAACATTTTGAGAATTTTATTTATTCAAAGTAATGACAATATTATCTATGTATTGATTTTTATTCCATTAATGATTCAATTTATTTTTATTTGTTCACGGTTTTAATCATTAAGTTTATGAGTGTATGAAACTTTACTATTCGTAATCAGGATGACCTTCCCCATATTGAGCCCTAATTCTAACAATGTATTCTTCATTCAATGTCTTTTTGCTCAGATGCTGAATTAAATTCTTCTCTTTGTTTTCTTTCTGTCTTTCTTTCCTTGCATCTCTAATGTATTGGCTCTTTCTTTCTTCCCTCTATTTCCTTCTCTCCCTTGTCTTTTTTCATCATGAAGATGACCCATTCCATTATTAAATCAAAGGCTGAATAAGTAGTCACCAACATAATTGATAGTATATTAACTAAAAGGAAGATTTTTAAAAAAATAGCTAAATTGACAACCCTGGTTATCGGTTGTAATGCGGTTGGCTTTCTTGCAACCCAACACCCGCATTGTGATGAGACACTACAGTAGAGAAATGCAATTTGCATTGAGTGATGAATTACTCCCATGGTACAGAAGGTTTAAGGTATCTGTTACTCCCAACCAGCAGGTGGCTGACAATACCTTGATAAGAAATTCAATCAACCATAAATAATCAGGACAAATATCCCTACTCAAACAGATCGTCATTAATTTTAGCATTATAGATAACCTCACCATGATGATGATGACGATCATCATCATCTTTATCACTATCAGCAGCATCTTTGTCATCATCATCATCATCTTAACTACTTCCACCACTAAAATCATCATCATCATCATCATCATCAGTGTCAACACAACCACCAATATCATCATCACCAGCACAATCATCATCATTGCCACCATTACACCATCACCACCACCACCGCCACCATCATTATTATCATCATCGTCGTCTTTGTCACCACTAATTCTATCATGATCATTATTGCCAACCAGGATTACGGTAATGTAATATGAATGATGAGGAAAACGGCAGATATAACAATTATGCATATATATATATATATATATATATATATATATAAATATATATATATACACACATATATATATATATCTATATATATACATGATAGACTTATTCTGTGAGCTTAGTTTCCTCAAAGCTAGTATAAGACTTTTGTGTCCACTGACTATCAAAAATTGGAGAGAACATTGTCTGTTAGTGATGTTTGCATTAGATCTTGACCATTGAAAATCCCTATCCTGGTTTTTCAAAGCGCATCAAGCAAATCAAGTGTTGAACTTGCTGAAACAAGTTTTTGGCTAAAAATTGCAAAATTTGGTGATTTAATCATTAAATTCCACTTTTAATTTTCCTATAGTGTGTTTTCATTGATTCAACTGAGTACCACTTCAGACTGAGTGACACCACAGGAGCATGTCTCTTCATACAGTGAAATGCTTTCTGATTGGTTGCCAAGATACATGTAGGTTGCACAACCAGTTCCCAAGATATCTAAAATGTCTAGGAACTTTACGGACAGACCGTGTACATAAATTTATACAACACCGTAGATATCAATATGGATAGGTAAGGATATAAGCATAGATTTATTTGGGTAGTAATACCTGCCTCAGGTGTTGGCGATTTCATTATTTCTGTCAGTCACAGCTGCCTGCAACAAATTAAGGGTTAATGAAATATAGCTGATGATCAGGAATATTGTGCGCGTGAGGCCAGATCTGATATCAGATCAGTGGTTTCATCCAAAAAGTAATTAACACTTATTCAATAAACTGTTGGCCGCAGGATATATTGTAGCCCAGAAGGCATATCTGATGATCAGCCTCAACTGAAATAGTTTAATTCCCTTGTCTTCATTGAAACTGACATACTTGGATAAACTAGATAGCACACGGAGAGCATATATCTCTGCCAATGCCAACATCGAAATCCATTGAGAACTTTTGGGAATATTGTGTTGACAGACAGGTATGAATACATAAACGTGTGAAAAGAATTAAAAAAAACAAAAATGGGTCTACTTAGTCACTCAATAGAAACTGTCATGTGATCAATGCCTTTTAGTAGCATGCTGTGTTGGGGTTGATCAATTAAACAATTGGAAAAAAGGATAATCAATAGATAAATTACTTCTCTCACCTTATGTTGAGCAGTAATCACTAAAGAAGTCTGAATTTTCTAAAAAAGACATGAATGTCGTCGGAAACGGACTAAGGGATATATTTAGCATAAAATGACATTGCAAATTGCCCCCTCCCCAAAAAAACTTGCGGGGAGGGATTTAAACAAAAGCAAAAATCTTTTTTAGACATTATATAGAGTAAATGTTGAAAATTTCAGTCTTCTGGCTCCATTGGTACAGCTTGTACAGCTGATATATACATATATAGCCAGCCAACCAAAACGAATTGAAAACTGAAGAAACTTATTCTGACAGTTTTGGAGTCAGTTTTCGTTGACGGTTTCTAATATCTTTCAATCGGAAACCAATTCCTGGATCCACCCCAAAATTTAATCATGTCTTCCTTATTGTATGGTCCATCCTTTCACTAAATTTTATTGAAATTCATAAAAAACTTCTGGAGATAGCATGCAGATTGTCAGACAGACAGAAGGACAGAAAGACAGAAAGACAGAAAGATGGACGCAGATGAATACATATACCTCTCCAATTTCGTTGGCAGAGGTAAATTGAATTTAAGCAGAGCTCAACCAAACATCAATATATCTGCCGTGTTCTCATTTTACACAATTACGAAGATTGCATAAGGGAAATAACCCTACAATGACTAAATTATCAACAATGGAGGTGCACTTATTGTATATGCCATTATATTAGACACAGGGTTGCAGTTTGGTACTTATTGGCAAGCTTGGTACTGAACAAAGCTATTTGGTTCTGTTAATAAAGATTTGTTACTGAAGGAGAAATTTACTGCGATTCGGTTACATGAGAATGGTATGAGACAACATAAATATGCATGAACAATACATTTAAAAAACATGTTTTAATCTATTTTCCCTGCAAACTTGGTCTGATACTGGATTTCAAGTTATTTGATTATTTTGGTACTGAAGCTTCTTGCTTTGGTCCCAGACCCCCAAAAATTTGGTTTTGTATGTAAAAAGACATCTGGCAACCCTGATAAAATGGGCATTTAATTAAAAAAAAAAAACTTATGCAAATGGTACACATTTTCCAATGCTCTGGTATTATGAATAGAGGGCTGTCTACCTAAGCATGATATGGACAGTTACGAGGTTTGGATGAGTTTCAGAGAGTCTTCCAAATGTCCTTGTAAAATATTCATCTTACAGTCCTCCATATCATCATCACTTTTAGTGTCCATTGTTGGACATTAACCTTCTCCAAGATTCACCTGACCTCTATATTGTGAGTGTCATGGAGCCAGTCCTTTCTGAACTTAAATAGTTTGCCTCATCTTATATTTTATCAGTCCCAGTTTCACATATGATCTCGAGGGATCCATGTTGTGAGTCTTGATGTGCAGCAGCTTTTTGCAACATGACCAGCCCATTGCCATTTAAATTTTCTAGTGGATCTTACAATATCTTGGATTCCTGCCTTTCCTCTAATATACTGTGCTGTCTTGTGATCTCGCCATGTGAGGTTTAGCATGATTCTCCTTTGTGTATGTTGCATGTTTTAATCCTGATTCCGAGACCGAAATGCAGAGTGCTGATTTGGCAAATGTCTCATTGGTGATAACCTTTCCAACATTTTTCAACCCTCTTTTCATTTGAGTCGTGTTGAATAATGAATCGTATCATTTTTCAGATTTAATGGAATTGACATTGATGGAAACTACTGTAAGATTTTAATATATTCTTTGTCTTTCCTTAAAGTGATTTTAATTAAAATTTCAAAATCACTAGATACAAAACATTTGAGGAAGGAAAATGAATATATTGCAAAAAATACAAAGATACTAGTCTGAAAAGTGTTAAATTGTAATGAAACTACCAGCATTATTAGAAATGAATAGGGCTTTGTTTCAACCCTAATGTGCATAAATATTAGAATGGAAATGGAAGCAGTTCAGTCCGTGCTCTGAATATCAGCTAAAAGTTCCCTATTCACAGTAGCAATTTGTAAGCATTTATATAATGCTCACAATTTTGGCACCTGGTAGAGGGAGGTTATTTATGAGAAATTGTGATGTCATATTTTCAGAACAATTTCAGATTTATACATGAATGGAAATTTTTAATTACTTAAACATGGTACATTTATTATCTTTGTTCTGATGTCACATCACCTAACACAAACATATCACCAAAAGTACTTACCATACTTTTTGACATCGATGATGCTTTGACCTCAAGAGTGTACTCCAATTTTGACTTGCAAAGTTTAAAAAAACAAACAAATGATTTAGTAATCTATGGGAAATCATGAATCACCAGCACCCATTTATGCTTTATTTTACCTTGTAAATCAAGCAATGGGGATAAAACTAAGTTACCTTAATGAAAAGGCTATTAGTATGGTTTGAATAATTATTATTTTTCCAAAACAGTCTCTGAATAGAAAACGTCACATGACTAATATTTTTAAGCAGCATGCTGGGTAGGGAGTAATTGATTAAAAAAATGAAAAAAGGCTTGATCAATGGATAAGTTCTCTTTCATTTTGTTGGGCAGTGATCATTAAATATTTTTATTAAAAAATGAACAGTAGATGAACAAGATAAGATTTCAATATGGAGAGGTTCTGAATTACCAGCTGACTGTTCAGCTTAGATGGTAAGAGTGGCGTCACATTAAGGCAGCCTCCTGGTGGATGCAGGATTGATTCCTGCAGCAGCCCATTTCTTTAATTGTTCATTCTATTTATGCTGCCTAGGTCAAGTGGCCTAGTCACCATTTAAAAAAATGGTACGTTGGTTCAAAAAGAGTTTGTAATAAAAATAACTTATTTATAATTATAGATTCATTGATGCATATAAATATCAGAACACATGAATAACCTAAACTCTGGTAATTGTGTTTGAATCTGCTTGTTGTGGGTAATGGTGATCAATATGAATTTTTTATTTTTATGATCTAATAATATTCCTTCAATATTAAGTTCTATGTTGAAAAATGTGGAAACTGATCATCACCGTCGCCTTTTATTGTTGACTGGATGCAACACATTTCATCACAGAATACAACCAAAAGAGATGGTAGATTAGTCTATGACTGAATACCATTTATCAGTAAACATGTTTAATACATTGTAGTTTTACTTCTTTTGTCACTGAATAATGTTCCCTCAAAGTCAAGGAGGAGAGTTCAAATACTGATAATATTGATATACAATATCTAAATTACTACTAGTCCACTGGCTTATCTACATATACCAGAATGAAGTTTTGTGATAAGGTATATTTAAAAAAATTCTATTCATGATACGTTCAAAAGTATTTTATACCAGGTGAAATTCTAACACTTCATCCATAAGTCATATACTAGAGTTCAAATTACTGTCTAGAATAGATTACCTTCCTCTGAGAATTCCTCTGTTCAAAAAGTAACCTTCAGACTGAAGGATGCTGGGTAAACTTTCTAATCTTATTTTGGAGAAAAAATAGCATCTTCAATGCTGGGAAATAAGGTAGTAAAAGAATCAACATCATCACCTTATGAGCCATGGTAAACCCCATACTATAACTATGTAGATGACCCTGTGAAAATTCCATTTTTTGCCTGAAGGACCCACGATATTTTGGGGGATAATATCTTTTTAGAAAAATCAATAGTCTTCTGTTCGTCTGCTTGTTCTCTTTATTGAACCTATTCAATATCGCAGCTTGAAGCACATCACTTCAATATCAACGTAAACTAATGAAATTTTGTCCAATAAAAAAAACACTCCTAGAAAAGTTATTGGGATAAAAGGTTACTGGTTAGAAAACTTAGTTCATGGAAACAAGAAAAAGCAGTTTAATTTCGTCTTTGGGATCTGATCTCAAGTCATCATTCAGAACCCATATATGAGAAGGAAAACCTGTTCTGTGTTAACGACAAGATAACACGTCATCAGCCCAGTACCATGGACAAGATAGTTTGTCATACAGTAATATTTTGCTTTAATGTATAAATTAAACTTATTAGATACTCTGTAATACATGCATTCGTTGTATTGTATGAAGGTAAAATGGTTTAAAACAAGCAATGTAGACTTTCTATTTCCATTTATGTTTTTACGAGAAAAGCCTAACAAAGGGGTTGAAATGTTAAAACATGTACTTGGTGGTAAACATTAATCAACTGTCATGAGATCTGTCTATTGGAAACAGTCAACAAAAACTATTAACATAGGTTTCTTCAGTTTTCAAGTGATTCTTGCTGGCTAACTATCTATGTACGTGTCGCATGTTCAGGCTGATTATGACTCAATTGTAACTCATATATAAGAAGGAAAAATGATTTTGAATGAAAACCCTTTTCCCTTCACTGGATAATCTTATACTCGTGGAATCTGTGATACCCTAGTGATATAAATGTTAGTCTGAAACAAGAGACTGTCATGTGACCAATGTCTTTTTGCCGCATGCCATGTTGGGGGTAATCAATTAAAAAACTAGAAAAAAAGGTGATCAATGAATAAGTTACTTCTCTTGGTTTTTGTTAGGATATGATCATTGAAAAAAGTTCGAATTTTTGAGAAACAAGCTGGACACAAATTATGTGATCAATTTACAATAAGCCTACATTGTAAATTGAACCCTCCCTCTAATAACCAATTTTTTCGGGTAATTCTAAAAAAAAACAACAAAGGAAATGTTTTTTTCTAGACATAATAAGGAGTAAGTGCTTGAATTTTCAGACTTCTAGCTTGACTGGTGCAGTGAGACTTACTTGAAAACTCAAGAAACCTATGTTGACAGTTTCTAATAGGCTGATCTTATGGCATTTGAATAATGGTAAGAATATTGCACTGGAGGGTACGAATAATTTGATTCTATTGGAAAAGCCTTGGCATAACACATTCAAGAGGACATTCTAATTCTTAAAGTGACTTATATATAAGAAATGCATGTGTGTGCTTGTGCGCATGGTTATACACTTGTACCTGCATTGATATAAATGTAAGTATGTACCAGGTTGTTGACGAGGTTCTGTCTGTTGTTTCAATTTATTTGGAAGAGCAAATAAAGTGGTGATTAAAGATACATTATCATCATAAACCTTTTAGTGTCCGTTGTTGAACATAGACCTTCCCCAAGATTCGCCAGACCTCCCTATCATAGACATCACAGCGCCAATACTTTCTGAACTTGCATAGTTTGTTTTGCCGTCTTATATTATGCCAGCCACAGTTTTGTATGTGATCTTTGGTGATCCAGGTTGTGAGTCATGATGTTCAGAGGTTGTCCAACATTCTTACAGCGCTGCCATTTTGTGTTTTTCAATGGCCTCTATGATATCTTGGACTCCTCTTATCTCCTCAATATATTGCGCTATCTTTTTTTTTCCTATAATCATTAATAAACCCTCTTTTGCTTTCAAGAATCTTAATTCATACATCAACAGTTTTTTTGGATACCAGATGAATAAAATTCCTTAGAATTTGACAAGAAATAAGAGACTAACTGATTTTCAATCTCCTTTCTTTTCAAGTGAGTTTATGGTGACTAATTGGTAATTGTGTGATCACCTTAACATAAATTCTATGTTAAGAATGTGTAATAATCTGAACAGGTCTGTTTGATTTGACATTGATAAATTCTCTGATGAAATTTTTTGCAGAGATTGGATATTTGTGGCTTACTGTGTATGCATTTTGTTCATGTTTGAGTATAAATTGAGTTGAAATGATTGTAAAATATAAACTGAGGAATTACGAGCAAAACATGTATTTTCAATCGAAATAAAATCATTTAATTATGGATTACGAAGAAGGCTCAAAATGGATCAATTGCATTGATTGCTCAGGATATCAAAATTACCATAATAGTGATGTGACTTGGTAGACAATGTGTCAGAAATAATAAAAGACTTTGAATCGTTGCATGTACGTCCTTCAAGGTCATGGTCAAAAAAAATAAAAAGAGGGAGAAAGATCAAAGTGAAAATTTTATATAGTGACGCTTTTTGAGGTAGAAGGCTCAACAGAAATGTGTGTTACTTTTAGGACTTGGGAAGTAAGTGATATCGATTTGGTTTGGTAATTTTCAAACTACCTTTATTTATTGAATTTCTGTGTATAATTTTGATATTCTGATAATTTGAATTCACATATTTTTGTCCACCAAAATAGTTTTGCAATTTCTTGACCAACTGGTAGTCAGTTGGACAAAGGTCATTTTTTTCTCAGCCAAATACTCTATGAGATCTTTGGCCATTTACGTTGTATGAAGACATGCATAATCGTGATGAAGAATAACCCTTTCAAAAATGCCTGGAGCAGTAGATAATGTACAATCAGAATATTCCTGGCAATTTGCTATGGACAGGTTATGTGAGACCCATTTTCTCTCCTTTGGCAGTTTTTCTAGCTTCTTCCAATTGTGAATAACAGTTATATGGCTTACATTGAAATAAATTAAGTTCCCTGAATGTAACAGCAGAATCTATTGCAACTATCGGTGAGAAAAAAAATGGACAGAACTCTCATAACAGCCAGAAATATAGACGTTGGGTGGCCATCTCTAAACTTCCAAAGAGGAGGATAATCTATCTCAAGGTTCTGAACATGGGGTCTGTTGACCAATGGGAGACCACTAAAGGTATCATCAGGGATGGAGAGGGGCGTTTCCTAAGAGGAGGATATTACAGACTGAAAAGAAGGACTTGGACAGATTGACTCTATTGAGCATTGTGTTGATGATGAGTTGTTTGCACACAAAATACTTTGGAACGTTGTTAATTTGTCAAATATCACTTTAGTATATCAATGCTATTTTGTAGTAATTTTTGTAAAATTTTACTATAAAAATTTTTTCTCTCCCAAACAGAATCATATTTTTATGATATGCATTTGTCATTGGCTTTCACTTTCCACTGTTCTAAGTATATCTGAGGTATTTTGAATAAGTTTTTTAGTCTAACCTTAAGTAGGAGGACAAATCAATATCCAGCGACCTTATGCCAGAGGGAGGACAGGGTGCCCAACAGCTGGGCTGTCTAGTGTAAAGCTGTACGTCTGGGCACCCTATACAAATGTAAGTTTGCACGGGGGGGGGGGGGCTAATATATTCATCATTGTTGTTTTCAAGACAGCATTATATCCAATACACTCTTTGGTCTTCCTTAGGTGTTCAGGCACATGTGCTGTTTCTGATGATTTTTAAAAGTTGCTTAGTACTTTTGTCTTTTATATTTTCTTCCTTTCCATCTTCTCAGCAATTAGTCGTAGAATTATAATTTGACTCTTGAATTCATAAACCACTTGATACTCCTCCTAATTAACGATAGAGCTCTTTGGTGGAGGAAACAAATTTACAATGTCAGATGGAATAAGAAATGTATAAAAGACATTTACCTATAGTTTAATGAAAGTAACATTGGTCAGTAGTTATTCCCCTTGATGTTGACGTCTAGATTTCATTTGAATTTAAGATTTAATATGACCATATGACCCACCTCTTAGAATACTCTAATATGATATACCTCTAGGAAGTAATCCCTGAGAGAGAGTCAGCAAATACATAGTTTTGTAAATCACAATAACAGGTCCAGTTAATCCCTCAATAGAAACCGTCATGTGACCAATGTCTCTTGGCAGCAAATGGTGTTGGGGATGATCAATTTAAAAGATTGGAAACTGTGGTGACTGATTTCTAAATCAAAAAAAAATTTTTCTAGACATGATAAGGGGTAAATACTTAAATTTTCAGACCCCTAGCTCTATCAGTACAACCTGTACATACGTAGCCATCTACCCAGCTAGCCAGGCAGCCACACCAACTTGGAAACTAGAGAAAGTTATGCTGACAGTTTTGGCAGCTGGTTTCTAAAAATCAATCATTGTGATTAATGGACCTGGTAAGCAGGAGTGGAACCCAATTACCTTGGATTCTATAATAAACTATCAATATATTGTATCACTGATTCATTAATGAATAACTCTCAAATTCATCTTGTTTTATCAATGTTGATACAGGTAAACCTCGTTGAAAAATTTTGCTTCACACCATTTCCATTTTATGAAAGACTGACGTTAGTACAGGTTTTTCCAGCTATTCAAAATGGATTGAAACAATGAATTAATAACCATCAACTTGAATGGAAAAAAAATTTGAGCGTTCCCCGATCCCCAAAATAAAATTTTTCTTTGTCTACGTGTCTCAATGTCAAAGCTTTGCTGATGTGGAAGGCTTGAAATAGGACTGCTTAGCCACGTGCATTTTTTTTATAGCCACCTGGAACCTCAGGCAAACCTACCCTAAGCACATGTGCCCTTTCAGAAATAAAGTTACACTTTTCTGCCTTTTGTGGTGAAAGTTTTTCTGTCAATGTTATTTTTTGCATCTGGGAATTCTCAAAACTTTTCCCATTTTGATTAATGATAATTGCTTCTTCATTTTAATCCATTTCAGCTTATGAAAGGAGGAACTTTCAGATAGTGGGAGAAACTCATAAGGTAAATGGAAAGAGAAAAAAAAAGTATCTTTTTTTTGTATACATAATGTTATCAGTCATCTTCTCATTATTCTTTTTATTGTTAATCACCACTACCTACAACAATCAGGTTTAAACACTGTTGCTGGGTTCAGGTTATTCATGTGTTCTAACATTTATTTGTATCTATCTATGAATCTATCTATCTGGACATTGCTGAGCCTTAACTGTTCAAAGTGGAAACTTGAAATTTTGCAGAAACCTCCTACAATGAGTAGGAAAAATGGATTTATTATTTTTTTTTCCCCAAAATTGCTACTCTAAATGGGTTTTTATGGGAGGGTTCAATTTACTATCAAACTTTATTGCGAATTGGTCCCTTACTTTATGTCCATTTTTTGAAAATATTTATAAATTTCTGGTTCAAACTGTACTGGTAGTATTTTCATCAAATTAACTTATCACCACTGCTTAATTCATCAGGTAAAATGTATAGGTTGCAGGGATTCATAATCTTCTTTGAAATGCCAGTCAAATTTCAGCTCAAATAGGAGGCTGGAGTTGACTTTGTTTTTCAACCATAACCACAACAATCCTCACCTGACTTAAGGGTGTAAACTCATCGCTGTTTGTCTGACCCATCAAATTAAACCACACCGATGTATAGAACTTACATTTCCTTGTCTTGAATTGAAATCACAACCAAGTGATTGGTAGGCTGCTATCTTAACAACTGACCCAAACTGACAAGTTTTACATATTCATGTGAATTTATTTTACTTTTATGCAAGGGCTTATTTCACTCTAAATGAATAAATACATTTATACTGAAAAAAATATATTCTTATAATTTATTATCTATGCAATACAAAACATGCAGTAATGATCTTCAGTCGGAGTAGAAGTGGAGTTTGACCCTGCAGCAGCCAGGACTGTTTATATTCCAAGAATTTCCTAACAGAAAAGCAATCAATTCCTTTTCTTTGGTTGATCTTCTTAATAATATCAGACTCTCAAAGACAGCCTCCAATAACGTTCTTGCTGAAGGCTCCTCAAGACATAAAACCATTATTGCCAAGCACCATCTTTTCATTGTTAGTATGAGATAAAAATCCTGAAGGCTTTTAGAGCCATTAGCTTTAATGTATGTTCTAAAAGACAGGAAGGATGTTTCAACTATAAAGATTATAAAAAATAATGTTATCTCCAAAGTTAGGAGAGTTCTATCTTCTATCTCCACCATTTGCAGGAATTTCTTTAATCTTAACTACGTACTTATATTTTTCTAAAGTTTTGAAATTAATGTATTTTGATTCAAAATTTTCCAAAGTTATTCAGTGTTGTATAGAAGGTTTATAATAACCATTTATGCTATAATTCAGATGAACTGAAGTACTTATCTATGCCTTGCTAAATATTTAAGGAGTAAAAAAAAAAAGGACTGAAACTTTCAGATTTGTAAAAAAATGCTTCCCTTTACTTTTGAACCTCGGAAGTGAAAAACATTTACCTTCATTTTTGACCCCTTGAAGGTGAAAAAAGTTCACCTTCATCGTTGACCCTTAAAGGTGAAAGAAGTTTACCTTCACTTATGATTCTTTAAAGAGGTAGGGGAAATTTCCTTTCATTCTTGGTCCCTTGGAGAGGGAAAGAATTTTCCTACACTTTGTTCTTCTTGAAGAGGGAAAGCTTCCCTACAATTTTGACCCCTTCAAGGTTGGAAGGAGTTTCCCTTCATTTTTGACCTCATAAATAAGAAAAAAGTTTCCCTTCATTGATCCCTTAAAAACTATCTCTAAATTTTTCTTCTCAGAAATTTTGATTTAAAACCTTCCCCAAGTTCATTGTGCATCTGTACCAAATGCTTTAGGTGGTTTCAATAGCAAGACAGACAAACGGACCAACAGACAGATGGTATGACGCCTCTTGTTTGCAAAGATCATTGCTATCAAGGTCATCATGGAAGGCAATGGGAAAGCAGTAGATTTACAATTGTGATACCATAACTACAAGGATTTTACAAGTGGATAAGTTGTACCCTAGAATTTTAGAAGATAAGTGAAATATTATCAGAACCATTTGAGAGAAGAGAAATCTGATTTATGCTTTGAAATTCATTCGGAAGCCATAAGTGAAAAGCACTTTAGGCTAGAAGAACCAGGGAATGTTTGTCTTATGCCCAGAGGGAACATTTGATAAATTACACCTGACTCTTATCAGACTTCCCTCTATGGGAAATTAAATGCAGATTCTTAGAAATCAATTACTGTTCAACTAAGGGCCACCTATTTTACACCCATATTAAAATGGAGGTATGTGGCTGAACAATATAAAAGGGAATGTGGTCCTGCCTGAGATGGGATGGTAAGGTGGAGCAATGAGATTATGAGTACATGGTAGGTCTGAAGACGGCATGGAAAAAAGATGATGGAATTAAATAGCAAATTTGAGAATTTCCCAGTTGGGGAGGGCGATTGATTAATTGGAGCCACAGGGTAATCAATCTTACGACCCATACATTGCCGCCCCCACTCTGGGACTTGGTATATCCACATAAAAGGAGCTGATTTTTAGCTCCCACAGAAGATAAAACCAGTTGTCACCTGAATCTTTGTTGTTGGCAATGTCAGATGTGACGATGAGGAATTCCGCTCTCATCATTTATTCATCTCATACTTCCACATTTCTCTTAGCTTCTTCTCCACCCTCACCCTCAAGGGAACATTAAAATAGTACAAAACAACAGGATTTTAAGCTTCTACTCATTAACCTCAGATATCAAAGTCGGAAGAGGTATATATATATATTTATGTATTCAATCATGTCTGTATGTCTGTCTGTCTGTCTGTCAACATGATGTCTCAAAAATTTCTCAATGAATTTCAATCAAATTTCGTGGAAGGATGGGCCATGGGCTGAAGGAGAATTGGTTCAATTTTGGGATGGATTCAGACATATTGTACAGTTATCTCCCTTGTATTGTAGCTATACGCCCCCTCATCTCCAAAAAAGTCTCATTTCAATGGAATTTTCTGGAAGTTCTCAATGACATTTTGTGGAAGGATGTGCCATGGGCTGAAGAAGAATTGGTTCAATTTTGGGGCGGATCCATGAACCTTTCACTGCTACCTTGCCTGTATTGTAGTCGGGTATGAACAGATTTCCAATTAGTTTTAGTGACAATGGCATTGGCAACGTATGTACTCTGTAAGTGCTTTCTAGTTCCTCATCTATCAGGAATTAGATCTTGGCTGATTGTTGACTGTTGGCTGCAACTGCCCCCAATTGTTGACTGCACTCCCACCCTCTGGGTTGACTACTGAACGCCTGATGGTTATTACAAAAGGACATTTCTGTAAGACTGTTGAATGACAAAACATGATTTGTCCATTTGCCAACGATGTCATTCTGAATGCACTGAACATGATGATCATTAATTTCATTTCTCAGCTTCGACATACTTGACTGAACGTAGATCATCATTAGAATCTGCATAGATCTGGCACTCCTACACAGTGACAGAGGTCCAACAGAGCCAGGTGATAGCATGAGGCACTGGTTGATCATCCTCGGTTAGTCATAATTATGGTTTGGGCTCCTCAAAACCATGCTTTCCATCAGGGTCATCATCTGAAAGATGAAAGTTTTGTCGGAGGCACTGCTGCTGCTTTAGTCATGAATTTATTTTATAAATGGTATTTATTATACTGTTGAGAATCCATTTATTATATTGTCATGAATTCATTTTATGTACTGTCATGAATTCATTTTATATACTGTCATGAACTGATTTTTAATACTGTCAAAAATCTACTCATTATACTGTCAGGAATTTATTGTACTGTCAGGAATGAATTCATTATATGGTTGAGGATCATTTATTATAGTGTCATGAATTCATTTTATATACTGTCATGGATTCATTTTATATACTGTCATGAACTGATTTTTAATACTCTCAAGAACCTATTTATTATACAGTCAGGAATTTATTGTACTGTCAGGATGGTATTCATTATACGGTTGAGAATCCATTTATTATATTGTCAGGGATTCATTTTATATACTGTCATGAATTCATGTATCATGTTATCATGAATTAATTTATCATATCTTGTTGAATTCATTTATAATACTGTCAGGAATTTATTTATTATACTGTTAGGATGGTATTTATCATAATTTTGAGAATCCATTTATTGTATTGTCATGAACTCATTTTATATACTGTCATGAATTCATCTATGATACTGTCATGACAAATGGAAAAATGAAATGATTTGTAAAGTTTTCTCTTTAATGATGCTTATTCTCATGGAGTGAAACCTTTTTGTTCAAAATCACCAAAAAGCTGAACCATCAATTGAGGAACCTAAAGGGTTAAAAGTGAGTGTGAAAAGATTATTTTAAATAAACATTATCTGATTAATAAATAAGAATTATGACTTTGTCAATCGTTTAATGCTTATTCATTCAGCTTTTGAATATCATATGAAAGCTGCAACCAAAACAGTTTCTAAAACTGTCAACATAGGTTTCTTTAGCTTCTAACTTTGTCTGGCTGGCTATCTAAACACACAGGCCACACCAATGGATCTAAAAGGCTGAGAATCAAAACATTTACTCCTCATTACGAGCTAGAGAATTTTAATAAGTACTGGCTCTGTGACACACATGGTTGAGAAGCTGGACAAATCTTGGGGATGATCAATGTCCAACAACTGATGTTAAAAGGCTGCTACTGCTGCTGCTGCAGATGACTTGGAAAAACTGTGTTTATTTTCTAAATTGATCCCTTAGTTTGTGTCTGGCAGTATTCACACTTGTTTTTTGAAAATTCAGACTTTTTTTTTTACTGATCACTGCCCAACAAAAGGTGAGAGAAAAAATTATCCATTAATCACCCCTTCTTCCAATTCCTGAATAGAACACCACCAACAGGGTATGCTGCCAAAAGATGTTGATCACAATACAGTTCCTATTGAGTTACTATTCAGACCTGTGTATATATTAATATTTAATTGAAAAGAATTGGGATTGATTTTGTTGATGTTTATTGACATAATCCACAAAGCTTTATCAGAAATTAATCATGACTCTTGTTAAACAAATCAACTATTGATTACCTACAAGCATGCTTTCTTTAGAGTTACCTTCATCATTTATGTCCTACAGGGACTGTCATGAGCACACTGCATTTTACCTCAAAACTCTGTTGCACAGACATGAGGGTAATTTAATGCAACTCAAAACTTATAGATATAAGACCTCGACAGCTGGCTTGGATAGGAGAGGGAAACTCTAATAGAAAACCTATGACCTCAGGATCTTTCTCCTCCCATCTCACCTTGGTGGGCTATGTCATGCAAAATTATGATCACAAAACTGAATTACTGTATATGAAGGTATATAAAGCGGACATTTAATTCAAAAAGCAAAAAACAAAATTAGTCACTCAATAGAAACTGTCACTTGATGAATGTCTTTTGGCAGCAAGCTGTATTGAGGGTGATCAATTAAAAATTGATAAAAAAGGTAATTGATGAGACAGTTACTTCTGTTGTTTGTTGCTGGACAGTGATCACTAAAACAAATCTGAAATTCAGAAAAAGTGGTAGATACAAACTAAGGATCAATTTAGCATAAATTTATATTGCAATTTGAACACCCCACTAAACACCGATTTGGGGGGAGAGATTTTTGAAAAACAAAAAAATGCAATTTTGTTGACATATCAAGTAGTAAATGTTTTAATTTTCAGCCCTCTAGCTATAGCGATGGATTCGTAGCCAGCCAACTGGACCAACTTGAAAACTGAAGAAACATATGATCACAGTTATGGTGACTGGTTTTGTTGATAGTTTCTAATATTACACTGCATTATGACTAGGGGCTTCTCTACTGCAGCTCAATATAGGCAGTTATTGGGCTAGGAAGAGTTGTACAGAGCAGTAGTCCTCCAAATATCCTTGTAAAGCAGTCATCTTATAGTCTGGCTTGTACAATAATTTCCAATACTTCCTATACTTACAAAAGATAACGTTTTGAAAAAATTCATTAAACAAATAAATTATGACAGAGAAATGCCTTTCATAATTGAGGCCAAACCTCAGTTTCATTTATTGATTTACAAATTTTCTGGCAAAAAAAAAATCACCATACAAGTATCAGCTTTTACCTTTATAAATGCAGAAGGTATTTTTGCTTGTTGAAAAAAGATCTTATCTCAACCTATTGGAGCCACAAAACAATTTAAACATAGAAGCTTTGTTATTTATTTAATTTTAAGCCAGACATTCTAAAAGGGGTCACATTTCCCCCTTGAGGACCCTGGCACAGTTGGAAGGGGCCATTGATTGAAATAATAATAAATGAATTGTTGTCTAGCTGTCTGCTCTTTATCCATGTAGGACTGGGGGTGAGGAATGGACCCCAAAAAAAGCTCTCAAGGGGGTTTTAACCTGAAAAAAGTTCGAGAATGGCTGTTCTAGGTTGACGTTTTTCTTTAAATTAGTTCTTTCCCATTGATTTTATTGTGTTGAGAAATCAATGATCATTATTGACAATTCATTATTGATTAGTGATCAGATAGGTCTAAGACTGAATTTTCAGAACACAAATGTGAACACAGCCGGATACCAACAAAAGGACCAATTTAGCATAAACTAACATTGTAAATTGAATCCTCCTTAAAAACATATTTTTTGGGTAATTAAATCCCCCCCCCAAAAAAACGTATTTTTCTAGATATAATAAGTAATAAATGTTTAAATTTTCAGCTTCCAAGCTCCATTGGTCAAGTGTGTATGTGCAACAAATATGAAGCCAGCCAGCCAGCCAGCCAAACCAACTTAAAAAGTGGAGAAACCAGTTTGGTGGTAGTTTCTAATATCCAAGTGTTCATCATTAATAAAGGTTTTTGTACCGAAGGCCACAATCTTTTTCTCTTTAATCGTTACACGCGCACACAGACATACACATACACCCTTACACATACAAAATAACATATTTAATCAAGACTTCAATGTATCCTTTGAATTACTTTGCTTGGTTTATCAAATAGAGCGTCAATAAGTATTTCTCTAATTTTATGGGATGCAGCATCTAGATAAACTAGTAACACTAAAACTCATAAATTCATGGTTTATCATTATTAAAGTTGCTGGAATTGGCCAAATCAAAATTCATTCAATTATAAAGCTACATTATTATCGATCACCAACCTTTGGTGCACACATTAATTGCTTTGTACTCTAACTGCAAAACTTGTCTACGTACACACACGCACACCTCAGAGGGAAACTATAGTGAGTGAGTGGGTTGTTCTCTGGACTGTTGGAAACTGTCAACCAAAACTGTCAACATAGCTTTCTTTAGTGTTCAAGTTGGGAGGCTGGATGGCTGGCTGGCTGGCTGGCAGGCAGACACACAGACTGACTAGCTGGCTGGCAGGCAGACTGACTGGCTGGCTGGTAGGCTGGCTGGCAGGCAGACAGACTGACTGGCTGACTGGCTGGCTGGCTAGCAGGCTATGTATATATGTATTATGCGGACGGGTTGTACCAATCGAGAAAATATAAGCATTTTAACTTTATTATGTCCAGAAAAAATGTTTTTTTTGTTTTAAAAAAACAAGATTTTACTGGGATGCTCAAGTTGCAACATACTTTTTTGCTAAATCTATCCTTTTGTTTGTGTCTGGTAGTGTTTATGCTTGTTTTGTTTTGTTTTTTAAATTCAGACCTTTTTAGTGATAACTGCCCAACAAAAGAAGTAACTTATTCATTGATCATCCCCTTTTCTAATTTTGTAATTTATCACTCCCTAAATGGCATGCTGCCAAAAGATGTTGGTCACATGAAAATTTCTATTGAGTGATTGATGTGACCATTTTGAATATGTAAGGGTGTGAATATTAAATTGTGGATACTTTTCATAGAATGTTCATTATCTAATAGAAAAATATATTCTAGAATATCTTGACTTAATTCTAGCTCTATTTTTTATTCTCTTAATTCACTTGGATATTTTCTGTATGAAAATATGAAAAGATGGTTAAATGTTCTTTGAAAAATTCTTGTTGGTTTTCTTTTATGAGATGAAATTGGTTGTCTGCTGATAGACGTGTTTTGTGGTCTAGTTGAACCTGACTTTGTGATTAGTTCAAATTCTGATAAAAATTGGTTGTCTGACTAATAATGAGAAACTTGATTGAAACTGTCAACCATTCTTTGTAGCCTTCGAGCAATTCAATTACATTTGTCTTCATTTAGATCACAAACTTTTCTAATAATGAAGTATTTTCTATTTTGGGTGCATGAAGTCTATCCAGAAAGCATCAAAACAGTTAGAATAGCTCACAAACCAGTGGCGCAATCATGATGAAACTTGGCAACCAGTCAGAGGGGAACTTACTGCAACTTCTTGCTCTTCCCAGATTTCATACAGTGGACGAGATTAAAGAGAATGCGACTGGGTAGCTGATGACAAATCAGAAAAAAGGACTTTGCAGACAGTTTTGAAAAGTTGAGAGGACACTGGAATGAGAGTACTTTGAAGTGAACTAAGGTGTCAATGCCCTAGGTGCCTATTTTTTTCACTATTATCAAATGACTGGATACTTTCCAGATATTCTATCATTACTTTTTATTTCATTTATTTATATTTTATCACCAATATGTGTTTGAAATCTGTTGGAAAAAGGAAAGCTAAAAGATTATAAATAAATCTAGGTATGATAACAAACCTCAAATTTAGATCCTTTCTAATTTATTGATTTTCCAGTGAAATATAAACCTAAATTCCATAGTATCATCATCATCATCATCACCGTCGTCATCATCATCATCATCATCATCATTGCCAGCATCTGTAATTGGACATTCCCTATGATTTGTCAGACCTTTCTATCACTGGTGTGGTGGGGCCAATACTTCCTGAACTTGTCCTATTTATCTGGCCGTCTTATATTCTGCCGGCCATGTTCTCACATGTGATCTCTAGGGATCCACATTCTGAGTCGTGATGTCCAGCAGTTATTCTTTATTTTCCAAGTCCATGTTCTGGAACATCATCTTGGGACAGGCTGTGAAGAGTTTATGTGAGCTGGTATTACCTTGTGTAACCCCTTTTTGGAGATGAAAGGGCTCTGAGTCGTTATGTAGCCTGATGAAGGAGCTTCTATGACTGTATATATGTTGCAATACACTATATATGGTGTATACACCTTGAAGAGTATTAGAATTGATGTCCTTGGGAATTTACACTAAGTCAAAAGCCTTTTTAAAGTCAATAAATGCTACAGTGAGTAGCATTTTATATTCTGCTGCTTTCTCTCTTAGTTGATTTATCGAATGGAGATGGTCAATGGTTTAGTAGCTTCTTCTAAAGCCTGCTTGTTTCCGTGGTTGGTTTTCATTATGGTGATTCAGTAGATGAGGCCCCTGCACCAGATAACATTACCATTGACCAACTCAATATAAACTGGTAAAATCATCATAAGGAAACTAGCCATTCTATTCAACTTATATCTCAAACAAAGTCCTAGAAAGTTGGAACACTGCAATCATAATGCTCTTATATAAAAAAAGGAAATTGAAAGACCTCAACAACTACTGACTAATAAGCCTAATCAAGTGCATCTGCAAACTTTCCACTTTTCACCAAGGTACACGTAAACATGATCAAAGATCATTCAGCTTTGAATATTTCATTGAGTGTCTCTATTCCTTTTCTCTCTATTACATTATTATTAGTTATACGAAAAATTAAGTCAGACAAATCTGGTTTGTCATGCAATAGAAACTGTCAAACAATCAATGTCTTTTGGCTGCATGCCTTGTTGGGAGTGATCAATTGAGAAATCCAGGAGAGTGGTAATCAATAAATAAGATACTTCTCTCACCTTTGCTGGGCAGTGATTACTAAAAAAGTCGCAATTTTCAAAAAACTGATGTGAATGTGGCCAGACAAAGGAAGACTTTTGAATAAACAAAAAAAATATTGTGTACCTAGACAATAAGTAGTAAATGCTTGAATTTTCTGCCTTCTAGCTCTACATGATATAAATATAGCCAGGCTTGCTGAAAACTGAAGAAACCTATATTGACAGTTTTGGTTGATAGTTTCTAATTTGCAATCTGTGATGAAAGGATATTAAATAAATATGATTTTTGAAAATCAACTCAATGTATCTATTGGGTTGTAACAAAGTTCTGTCTGTTTTTTGTACCAACAATGCTTGAACAAGATATCTGAAATGCCATCTCTCCTGCCATCGCAATCAGAGAATTTAGTAAACAAATCAATGTTAGCCATATGAGTGTTTGAGTCAATTTGAAGAAGCTAAGATGAAAAGTTTGAAAATATGTCCCACATCACCTATCTGTAACAAATAGCCAGCAGCATGTTAATCATTGTAAGTCAGTGCATTCCCGGCAGCTCCACGTGCCTTTTCTGGACACTGGGTATGGGAAATGGATCTTTTTCTAAATGCTATATGGCTTTGTCAGGGGCTCAGTTGCAATGATAGACCTATGCTCAGTCCAAAGGTAACCAATATTTGAAGAAGATCTTGTTAAGTGTTTAATTAGTAGAAGCAAAGAATCATCCAAGATTAACTTCAAAACAAAAGCCAAACAGCCATCAATGAATTCTACTGCCAACAACTTTAGCATTTGAAAACAGTTTGGGACAGAAAACTCCCCTTCTTAGTGAAAAGGAAGGTGGTCTTTCTTCATTACAACTATCATTTTGCCAAACCATTCAAATCGACAGAGATTCACTTCAAGAGAAGAGATTGAAAATCAGTTTGTCTTTTATTTCAGATTAAAATCGAAAGAATTTTTCCAATCTGGTACCAGAAAACACATTATCAGCAACAAAGGCAAGTAAATTAATGATTAAGCGTATCTTTAATCACCACTATATTTGGGTTTCCAAATAATTTGAAATATCAGACAGAACATTTGTCACAACCTAAGATGGCATATCTTTGGCAGAGCAAGTTCAGCCTTCAGAAACACAAAAATCCCATTAGTCCTAAAAAGAAGGGGATACAACCAATGCATCATCCCAATAGTTACCTATGGAGCTGAAACATAGAAGCTAACCAAGAGACTGACCCACAAACTGAGAAGCATGCAACATGAAAGAGTCATGCTCAACCTCACATGGAGAGATCACAAAACAGCACAATATATCAGGGAGAAAGTATGAGTTGGAGACATCATAGAATCCATTAGAAAACTCAAATGGGCCGGTCATGTTGCAATAATGGCAGTCAACTGATGGACATCACAACTTATAACAAAGATTACCAGAGATCACATGTGCAACTGAGACCGGCAGAATACAAGATAGAGAAGATCTATGTCCAATGATGGATGTTAAAAGACTAATCATGATAACTGAACCAGTTATCTCACTCTAGAAAACTGAAATTACCAGAAAATTGGCAATTCCATAAACTGGTGGGCATTATAATAGTTCATCTCTCAACCACTCTTTGTTTTAATATATAATTTTTTCAAGAATATTTCAAGAATTTCTAGTGGATAAAAAAAGTTCAAACAGACCCTGCATTTGAAGTGTATCAATTAGTATCTGTTGAATAAAATTTCTTTCTTTTCTCTTTCATTTTATACATTATTCCATACTTCCAGTGTATATTGAACCTTTGTGTGGAAATCTAGGCTATCTCCAGCCCCAACCTTGCTAGATAAATTGTCCTGTACTGTACCTTACTTTCCAGACAGTCATCTTTGTGCTGGGCTAAAATGTTAGTTCGTTGCAAAGAAAACCTCCTGTTGCATTAAGAGAAAGAAACAAGGATTGTCAGACGAAAGATGCAAGGAAAGAAAAGAGCTAAAAGGAAAAATCATTTAGTTGTTGCTAACAATGAATGAATTTTTGCATTTAAAGGTCTTTTTCTGAGACTATTCAGTTATGGATCACTTGAGTTGAATTCATTGAGATTCAGGAAGCCAGGATTTGTGTTTGAATGGATTTCGGATCTCGATGATTAAAGCTGAAGCACCCTTCTCAGAAGACCAAATTATCTCGAACGTGTGGAGAGGTCGAATTGTAATGGAATGAAGAACAGCGGACGTCTTCAGGGAAAAGGGATAATGGATCCGAATGAAGATTATCGATATGTGGAAGCAATCCTAAAGAACACCAGACTAAATCATAGGAAAAGGTTCACTGAGTAATATCATCTGACAGAATGAAGGAAAAAATGTTATTGATTTTAGGATAAGAGTGGAGAAAAGGACAGTTTTGTTCGGCAAATTCTGCAAATGGCTGATTCTATTGAAATGAAAAGACGGATATTTATCTGCTTCAAACTGGCTGACACAAAGTTCACACTTCAATCTTATGTGTATCCGATTGAGGATTGAATTTTACTACTGATCAGGGTCATGATTATGAGGCATTTGTTGATAGATTCCCTGGTTGGTTCTTGTGGCCTGATGGGTAAAAAAAAATAGCAGAGTCCTTTTATTATAGACAGTAACTAGTACGTGCAGATGGCCTAAGTGTTAGCATGGAAAACGGGTTTAAACTTCCTTCGATTTTAACCTGAAATAGAAGAAAATTCATGTTCACTTTGCAATATTGCCCTTTGGAAAAATATGAATCTACCTCTTCTCCTTTAAGTTATAGGTTAATAGCAAAGCAGACTGGACTTTCCAGTTCTGGTTGGCAACTAGTGTAGGAGGAAGACAACTCTGAATTCAAACTGAGAAAGATTAACCCCCATTTAGTGGTATGAAAAGGTGGCAACAGACAGAGTAGAGAACGTGTTCCTGAAATGTATGGGTAATGGGGGTCTGGTGAAGCTTCAACATGCCAAGCAAGTCGGAAGTGGATTATGATAAAACTGTCAGGTAAGTCATTACATAGAAACCATCATGTGACCAATGTCAGAAAGAAATGGTGAGGGGTGATCAGTTAAAAAAATTAGCAAAAGGGGTAAAAAAAGATTCCTTTTTGTTGGATTCATATTTTTATAAAACAAGCATGAACAGAGCAGGACACAAAATTAGGGACCAATTTAACATGAAATTACATTGTTAATTGATTTTCTCATTAAAAAATCTATCTGGGAGAGGATTTTGAAAAAGCAAAAAATACCTCTTTGGTAGACTGTTTTTTCTTGAGCTACCAACTAAATACTAAGTCAACCAATTTTGGAATCCAGAAAACAATGATGAAGTCAATCCATTTCCTCAAGCGTATCCGTCATGGATTATGCAAATCTGTAGCAGGGGCGGGGGATGATTTCAAATTTAATAGCTTTATGAATAGTAGTTCACCTACTGAATTCCTAATAAGATTATACAGTAACAAATCTCATTATATGTTGGAGGTGGCTCTACAAGGAGCCAAGCTCCACCTCCAGAGCCTTAAGTCACAAGCTACACCCCTGATCTGTAGTATCAAGAGGTGAACCTAGGATGTGAGGTGAAGCATAATTATGCTAATCACAGCATCATGTTATGCTGTGGTTATTATAACTAGAGGGCTTGATTAATCAGTTCGGAGAAATATTTACGCTCATCAGATTCAGACTCACTTTCTTTTCTACATAAACAAGAAAAGTTAATTGAAGAATTAAAAGTTTGGAAAATTTGGAAAAGTGGAAAATTCTTTACAATGTAGACTCAGTCATAATGCAGTAGAAAATTCTGGATCCTGGCTTCCATGTTGTAACTGGTTACATTATATATATGTATATTTCATCTTGCCCCATATATACTGACACCTACCCATTAAATGCTAGACACCTCCTTTCCATTCTATAATAAAAAATTTAAAAAAACACTTTTCCTGAGAACTGACCATTTGCATTGACAAAAATTAGGAAATATGTGACTGGAGTGACAAAAAATCTATTGAAAAAGTTTTTTAATGTCAAGCTATAAAGCTTTCCAGATTATATACATATATATTTAAGGCCTCTACCTGACACAAAAACTTTTCTAACCTCAGACCACTGTACCCAAGTGAGATAAATTCCTCTCAATCTTCCATTAACCAAATTCTAAATTAAGCTACACACATCTGATAACATCACCTGTAAGAATGACCTCCTGATTTCCTGGAAGCTGACATTCCCAGGGTCATGATACACATATCAACAAAGGCTTACAACATACATGGTATACCTAACTATCCACTCAATTATCTTCCACCACAACTCACAATTGACTTAACATCAGTTTTCTTCTAACACCTCAGTCTTGACAAAGCTCTGTGAGAAGTTAAATGTCAAAATTAGGAATCATTTGTTTCAGCAAGCCTTCTGATATTGAAATTCCACTCTAATATTGTCGGATTAACCATAATCCGTACTAATACATTGATCATATATAAATAGTGTGATGAATTGAATATATTTGTATAAATGTTCAGGGAATTATGTAACCAAAAGAGATGGATGTAGTCTTTGTCAGGGGAAAAGATCTTTGTATTGACAGGAACCAGGGAAAGTGAAATACAAATTCTTCAGTTGATTATGTTGGTTGAAAATCAACTCAAAGAAGTTTTTCTGTGTATTTAGTATTCATAAAGATGATATCATAAATTGGTTTGCATGCAGTTTGAGATTAAAACTAACACGACGGATTTAATATTCACATGGGTGAATAATCAATAGAAGTGACACGAACAGTGTGTCACGTCTATTGTTATACTCACTGATCCCTCATCTTTGAATACATTTTTTAGGTTACCTATGTAAGTAAACCCTATTACAGAAAAATTAAACATGTTGTATAAGAAACATCCATGCAGAATACATGATGATAATACCCAATATAAAATAATAAACATGTATGACATAAGCTGTACATAAAAATCATAGCTGAAACAGAGATAGTGTTTTATTAATGCTGCTGGGCGGTCATGTTATTATAACTGTTTTGTTTTCAAATTCCCAAAACGGATGCATTGAGAACAGCTGATGATCCTAACAAAAGAAAATTTACGTATGGTATCACAATAATAAACTATATGTAAAACATGAAGAAACAGTGAAGAAAATTACATGAATTAATAGATATTAGAAAATAAGTGACTGAAGTGACACAAAAAAATTTGAAAAATTTGAAAAATGTTTTTAGTGTAAAGCTTTCTAGACTATATATATATATATGTATGTGTATTCAGAGAGAGATAGAGAGAAAGAGAGAGAAAAGGAAAGAGAGAGAGAGAGAAAGAATGTTTACTTTGAGGTTTTATGTATTTTCTAGACTATATCTGTCCAAAATGATGGACTTATTTATGTATGGATTGACACTAAGGAGCCTACAGCAATTGAGTAAGTTTTTTTTGATAATTCAAGTAACCTAATTTAAATTTTTTTTAAATTCTCAACTCAACTGTATCTATTTTGACATTTCAAGTCTTAGGGTTTATGTCATAATAGGGAGCTAAATTAACCAATGAGAAGTGTCAACAACAAACAAAGATAAAAAATTTGCACATAAGTTCATTTTATGGTTAAATATAGTACAGTTGTATGAATCATATTCAATCTCAGACTTTAGATTTTTCAACCAAATATTTTTGAGAGGAATCGTAGATCAGGAACTTTTTACTGTTCTTGTTACTTACCAGAATCTTGGAACTTTTTAGAAGAGAATTCTCCAAATTCAGTGGAGACGTTCAGCCACTTCATAATTTTTGTTCTCGTCAATTGTCTAGATTAGAGTCATTGAGATCTCAGTTGCCCAGAAGGTGAATGGTATGACGCCATCTTGCTTTGAGGGCCAATCATTACGTATTGTCAGGTGCCAATGGTCAGAACAGTAAAAGCAGGATCTTACAAAGAATTTTCCATCTGAAGAAGATTTATTGGAGGGGGACAATTGGTCAATTTGAAAGTAGGTTTTATTGTTCACATAAAATTGACTTTTTGCCCAGCTATACATCGTTCAAAATGTAAGAAGTGTTATATGTTGTCTCTGGTCTAAACCATTTTAGGTACCAATTATAAATGTATGAGCATATCTATGGATTATTTTGTGCGTATATGTATATATATATATATATATATATATATATATATATATATATATATATATATATATATATGTGTGTGTGTGTGTGTGTGTATGTGTGTGTGCGTGTGCGTGTGTGTGTGTGTGTATATATATGTTACAATAAGACTGTGAAAATTGTTGAATATACTTGTATTTGATTGTGCGTGTATACATATATATAGTTTTTTATACATGTGCAATTATATGCATAAATGTATGATAATATATTGGTTCATTTGAACATTTCAGTAATATAACGGAATCCTTAGTTACACCATCAATGCAGTAATGGTTAACGAGCTTGTAATGCTGACCATTATTAGTGCAATGGGTTTAATCCTCACTGGGTGCCCCACTTCAGTGACCTTGAGTCAAACTAAGCTGTACATATATTGTAGATACTAAAGCAGAATATATTTGATTTTTACAAAGTTTAGCTTCATGAGGATCAAACTTGATATGATGGAAATAGTCAGCATCGCAAGCTTGTAACTCATTATTACTCTGATACAAAATCCTTAAAGATTTTAGGAAATCAGTGCTTTCATAATTTTACTGTAACATGTATATGTATATATAAGTTTGGGTGTGATTATATCAGATTGTGTTTGCATACATATCTATATTTGATAGTGTATGTATATATATATGTATATATATATATATATATATAATTTTGTATACACATATAATCGTGATTATAATTGTATAATTATATAAAATCACTGTAATCCCATGAGTGACCCTTCTTATAAATCAGCCAAGTGGCACCATGAAAAAAATTGTTTTTTTTTTGTTTAAAAAACTGCTCTTCTGGATTTCTTTGGTCATTTTGGACTAACAATGCCCAAATCTCTTGCAGGAACTCTTTTTCGATAATTTTATATAAAAGATCTATTTCTTTAAGATAATTTTATGTAAAAGGTCTATTTTTTTTACATAATTCAATATAAAAGGTCTATTTTTTTAAAATTTCTTATAAAAGATATATTTTAAAGATAATTTTAGAAAAATATACAAATTTTTAAAAAATCATTTTTTAGATGATTAGTTTTGGTATATAAGTAAGCCTCAGTGATTCATTTATGAGAGGTACGGATACATGAATATATATTTATATATGTCTCACATGTAGCAGTTCATGATAACTACAAAAGCCGACAAATTTGCATTAGTTTCTTTGTTTTTTAATCTAATAGACAGCCATCACCTTGTCTACCTCTCCTGTTTTACAAATAAACATAGAAAATGTTATGTAAATTCTTTTCCCCCTTTTGTTTGGAACAAGAATGAAAATAGAAAGACTTGAAGACTTACTTATAAATTCATAGAAGCTGAAAGAAGAGAAAAGTTTTCACTAAAACAACACATATCCTTTTTTTTTTTAATGCCAGACACATTTTCTGTTCCAGTCTGGTAACCGTGGAAACTGAATTCCAAGTGTTGACATCTACATTGGCTTCTCGACAGATATTTTGTATCGTTGGTTGCACATTTGAGAAGTTCAGGTGCCTGGTAATGAAGCAGAGAAGGCGACCAAAACAGAGAAGAGAATCAAGTTTATTTATGCCATATTGCGGAGTAGTGGAGAGTTGTAACAGTTACCGTCATGGGAAATGGAATTGATGGACCAAGTTGGTGTTTCATCCAGGGCTGTTTACATATGCTTTGCAGATGCCCTTAGGAAAGGCATGAATCCAGCAAAGTAGTTGGAGCCTTTTAATCCTTCAAGACAGTCTATTTGAGATATGGTTATTCTGACAGAAAAACATCTACAGTTGCCAAAGTTGGTCCTAAGCTCAGGTGAAGGAGGAAGGTTTAACATGGAGTTAGTGACTCCACCCTGTTAAAATCAAGTTGCTATCAAAATTGCTGCAAAGTTTATGCATCCCTATGCCCCACAAGGTGTCTATGGATATGAATAATATTGCACAAATATAATTTTCTCGTCTCTTTTGGCTCTTATACTTTGCAGAGATAAACACAGAATATTTATTTGTACTCAAATTAAATCAATGCCAAATGGTTTTAAAAAGATTTAACATTTCTGGTCAGTCACTCAATAAAAAACTGTCAGGTAATCAATGTTTTTTGGCAACATGCCATGCTGGGTATGATCAATAAGAAAATTCGAAAAAAAGGGGGGATTAATAAAGAAGTCACTTCTCTAGTCTTTTGTTGGGCAGTGATTGCTAAAAAAGTCTGAATTAAAAACAGGCGTGAATGCCGCCATACGTAAAGTAAGGGATCAATTTAGCAACCAATTACACTGCGAATTGAACCCCCGACTAAAAAGCTATTTGGAGGTAGAATCACCAAAAACCAAAAATACCATTTTTTTCTTGACATATTAAGGAGTATGATGTTCAAGTTTTCAGCCCTCTGGATCCATTGGTGCAGCCTGTTAGTATGATACATGCATAGCCAGCCAGCCAGCCAGACCCATTTGATAACTGAAGAAGCCTACGTTTAGAGTTTTGGTGACAGTTTTGGTGACAGTTTTGGTTGATGGTTTCTAATTTGAGTCAGAGGCATGATAAAAGACATACAAGAGAAGACAGTTGTCCATGGACGCAAATGTGAAGATTTTCTCTGGCTGGAAATCCTTGCTACACCACTGAACTAGGGTAATAAAATAATTAGGGAAATTGATAGGACAATATTACTCAGTCATCCCAGCGTGACATTTCTGTCACATCTCATAAGTTCAACATCACTGAACTAGTGTAATGAAATTATCATGGCAATTGACAAGACAATATTTGTCAATCATAACAACCATGACATTTTAGTTTATGGTTGCCGAAAGAGAGTTCAACATATGGTTGGCAAAATTTTATTGTTCAATATGATCTGCAATTATATCTTGGGAACCAATAATCTTTTGACTTATTCATGTTCATGCTGGTATATCATCAATAGTGCAGTAGTGCAGTTAATTTGTTTCAAAATTTTCTATTCTGTTCAAAACAACACTATTCAAGGACTTTTTATCGTTTAATGCAAATTATTAATTTTTTTATAGTGAATGTGAATTTTTTATGCATATATTTTGTTATATTAATTTGTACAGCAATGTTTTCACTGCAGAACATCAAAACCTGCGCTAATTGTGTCTGTCCCTAACATGGGGCTTAAATATAGGGCGATGACAAAACACTGGCTTTGAAAAGGGAAGACCCTAACACATTGGTTTTTGTTGAGTTTACAGAGTAGCGCACATCTTGCAGTTCCAAGTCAGCCACACAAACTGCCCACTTCTTGCCGGATCTCAACATTTGGTGGGGAAATTTGCATAATGCACACACGCTGGACTCTGGAAGGCACGATATGGCCATTCCCCATGTGCTCATGCTCACTTCAACCTGCATGGTACCAGGCTAAAAACACAAGCGTCACGGAACATCTTTCTCGTCTGATGACAACGTGCATTACCCAACTTCTCATTACGGGTACAGGGTAACTAATCAGCACTATTCAAGGTATTGCAGCTCATGTCCTTTGACCTTTCTTTGGTGTACAGTTTATCAATTTGGTTTTATGCGTCTTATTTATAAATAGTTCCACAAACGGAGAGAAAAGATTCTTGTAGAAACTAACCCTATTAAAATATTTCAGTTCTGTGTCTTTCAATCTTTATTTAAGTTGCCAAGAAGTTTCAGAGATTCAAGTTTTAATCAAGTTGATAATTGCGCAAGTTTAATTAACAATCATTGTAATCAACATCAGTCAATCAGAATAAGAAACCATCAACCAACACTGTTATCGTAGGTTTCTTCAGTTTTTATTTTTTTTTAGGTCTGGCTGGCTGGCTGGCTATATATATATGTATGTATACAGGTAACACCAATGGGTCTCAGGAGGTTCTTATCATGTGTTGAAAAAACATAATTCATCTTTCCAAATTCCTCCCCCAATTAGACTTTTAGTGGGGGGTTCAGTTTGCAATGTGAGCTGAGGCTAAATTGATCCTTTAGTTTGTGTCCAGCAGCATTTGTCTTTGTTTTTTTGAAAACTCTGAAATCTTTAGTGATCATTGCTCAACAGAAGGTGAGAGAAGTAACCTCTCTTTCAATTTTTTGATTGATCATACTAAACACGGTGTGCTGCCAAAAAGCTGATGGTCAATTGACAGTTTCTATTGAGTGACTAAGTAGGCGTGTTTTTAGATTACCTTCTGAATAAAAAAGAAATTAGCTTCAAATACTTTTTCAATTGAATAAATAGTTTATCAAGAGGGGAACCTGTTAGTTTTAATGAGGAAATCTGAATTGCCACCAATGTCCACAGGTCTTGCATTCCAATAAAAACCTTTTGTAAGCCGAAATAGCTCAGAGTAGAGAAACAATTACCATTAATTCATATAAAAAAAATTGATGAGCATTCCCAGATCCTCAAAATGGTATATTAGGCTGATTTTTTAGAGCATGATGTGGTGGGAAGTACAGGAGACTGAGGTGGAGGAGAGAAGAGAAAATGGTATGCACCAATGCCAGGCTGCAAAACAATGATCTCTATAATATATATACATGTATATATATATATATATATATATATATATATATATATATATAATGTGTACTGTAGAGAGTGAGACAGACTCGGGAGTAATGTGTATAGAGGTAAGGTTTATTAATCCTTAGATGTAAATTATATAGATTAAATATATATACATATATATATATATAAGACAAGCAGAACACCCACATAGACTGGAAACATCCACCCCCTGACTCCACCTCTCATAGTCAGACCCATCTCATTTTGAACTAAATATCACGCTCAGTTACACAGAAACAAACACCTCCCCTCCTGCTCCCACCAAACAACAAAACACAGAAATATTCATATTCTCGTCTTCAGCATCGAAAGGTAAACAGCATAATTTTCTCCGTGAACTGCAGCAAATATTTTTCTCTGAAAAAGATGGCTGGTCCCCGTTGGAGTGCATCAAACTATCCCCATGGGAAAAATTTTTTTGTTGCAACACCTATCTCTCGAGTTTTTCTCTTCACCTTCCAATTGTCATTTTCATCTACATATATATATATATATATAATTATAAATTGCATTTATTGAAAGTCTTTTTTGAAATAGTCTCCTGTTATTACACATAGATATAATGGCTGCCATCTTGTTTTCAATTATAGCCGTCATATGATGTCGCTCCAAAGAATCACACAACCATGTCAATACACGTGGCTATATATATATATATATATATATATATATATATAATCAATAATGATATTGTCACTCCAAAGGATCACTAAACTATGCCCAAAATGGAAGTGGTTATGTACATATATATATATATATATATATATATATATATATATATATATATATATATATATAATATATATATATATATATATATATAATATGAACTGTAGAGAGTGAGACGGATTCGGGAGTAAAGTGTTTTGAAGTTTGGTTTATTTATCCGTATATGTTTTTATTAATGGTCTAGACATATTTCGGGAGGTATTCCCATCTTCAGTAGTGTATGCTGTGTGTGTGTGTGTGCTTTTAGAAGTTATAGGTTTGATGTGGACCTCCTACTAACAATAACCTCACATCCACATCTACCCACCCCCTGCAGATACATCCAATACTTGGAACTTCAAAGTCACTCAGACCCATAGCAAACTCCACCTTAGCCAGTCATATCACTATATATATACATATATATATATATGTTTGTGTCATTCAGAAATGGATATATATGATCCTACAGAATGATTATAAATTATCATAGTATTTGATAAATTATACTGAAACTCTCATTTGAAATGATCTCCCATTATTATACAGTGAATATATCATTTGGCCTAGGCAACGTGAATAGAATAAACAAGTAAAAAATAGAATAAAAAAATGAATGAAAGGAAATGGAACTGCTGAAAGAATTGAAAGTGCCGCTTCAACGTAGCGTTGCTCTTGCCATTGGGCTAAACAGTTGCTGGTAATGCAAAGGCCCAAATGACTGTTTTCATTTCAAGTTCTCGTTTCATTTATTCTTGATCAATATCTGCTCTGTTTTTTCTTTTAACACGGTAATGCAAATCTAGACCTTGGCATTACCGGCAGCTGTTTAGCTAAATAGTAAGAGCAACGCTATTTTGAAGCAGCTACCCTATCGGTCACATGTTCAATTCCTGCAGCAGCTCCATTTTCTTCAATTGTTTATTCTATTCACATTGTCTAAGCCATATATATATATATATATATATATATATACATATATATATGCATATATATATAAAAAGCCACCTCTGTTCTTGGCATAGTTGAGTGATTCTTTGGGGTGACATCATGTGTCGGCCATAATTGGAAATGAGATGGCAGCCATCATATATGTACATATGCGTATGTATGTATATAAGTCCACATCGTGGAGGTGTTTACATGTATGTTTGTGTATATGTGTATATGTGTGCATATAGATTATTGAATATGCAGTGTTGTGTAGGTTTCACGTGATGGCATCATAGGAGGCTCTAATAAATTCCTGATCGCATGCACCTATAATTGGATATATGCGGGTATGTACTTGCATGTGTAAAGATGTGTATAGGTGTGTCTATATCTATCTCCATCATGCTTTCTTCCTTCTTTACATCATAAGTATTCAATTCATTATTATTGTCATTTTGTCTTTCTCAAATAATCCACCTCTTCATGATTTTGAATCTAAACTCTAGTGTCTGTATATATATACATGTGTACATATTTATGAGTTATGTATGTTTGTGTGCCTAAACGAATGTACCTCATTAGAAACTATGACTTGCTCTACCTAGTGAGAACAGACGCTATCATTTGAGGAATATGAGGACCATATCTTCAAATGCGTATGTATGTATATATATATGTGAGTGTGTGGGATTTTGTGTATGTTTTTTTGTTTGCGTATATACATGCGCATATGTTTGTTCATATGTATTTCATAGGGTGTTTATGTACATATGTATACGTACACATGTATATATGTCTGTGTGTTGAAAATGAGTCTGCATGCATGTGCATATCTATGTATATATATGTATATGCGTGTGTATTTGGCTTGATGATGTCGTAGGAGGCTCTAATAGACTTCCCATCCCATGTAGCTGTATTTGGATATATGTGGCTATGTATTTGTATCTATCTCTGTCATGCTTTTTCCTCACCCTCTGCCGTAAATATTAAAACTATTAAATTTGTTATTTCCACAATTTGTTCACTCAAACCACCCACATCTTCATTGCTGGAATTTTAAATCTAGTATTTGCATATGTATGTGTGTGTACTTGTATAATGTTGGTATGTGTGTATGTGCGCATACATGTTTGTTAATATATATATATATGAGTGCGTGTATGCGCATATGTGTAGATGTGTGAGTACATTTATATGTATGCCTAGATATATGGATGTGTTAGCATCCTACACAGACTCAATTTCACTTTTCTTCTTAATACGATCGATCGTATTAATATTTTCATTATACGTATTCCATTTTCATTCTTTATTTGTCATGAGTGTTATGCATTAAATATGAATTTCATTTCTTCATTTAAATACTTGTATATGTCTATTTCACTCTGTTCTATCTCTGCGTCCACATACAAACCTGGCATGCATATTCTCCCTGCTGTCATGGCGACCATACATCTCCCTTCCTCCTTCTACATCTCCATTGATATCGGCATGTGGCGCTAAGACCGAATCATGTAGAGGCAAAATCATTTGTCTTCACTAACATCTTCTTGCTACATCTTACCAACAGCTGTTTATTAATCTTCCCCACATTATATAGGAACCAATATCCCTGTGACAGAAGGGAACAACACTCGCCACACCCTATTTCTAAGGACTCCCTTCACACTGTCCATAAGCCATGGATGACAGATTTATTACAGGATCCATCTTCTAACAACTAGTCACCCTGGAAACTCAACATCCCATCTCTAAATCCCCTAATCTCATTCACCTTTGAAAATCTCATTGAAATCCTGTCAAGGGAATTTTTTTTCTGTGAACTAAAAAATGCAACTTGATATTCAAATTATTAAATATAAATTCATCTCCAACCAGTGTGGTTATTCCTTACTATTTACTTGTCTCTTACATTTATTGGACCCCTCTTGTGGAGTACTTCTACTTTTCAATTTCCATATATATATAGTCTTGAAAGCTTTATAGCTTTAAGCACTAAACATTGAATAACTTAGTTCAAAGATTTTTTTGTCTCACTTCAGTCATTTATCTCTCCTAAATCTGTCAATAAAATTTATATAATTTTCTTCAGTGTTTTTTCTCTGTTTCATATATATTTTGTTATTATGGTACAATGTATAAATTGTCTTTTGTTGGGATCATCAGTTGTTCACCATGTAACAGTTTTCTGGATTTTATATATATGTATATATACATATATATATATATATATATATATACATATACACACACACACATATATATATATATACATATATATATATATATGTATAAAGGCTTATTAAAAATTATGATACCTTAAAAAAGTTAGGCTTTCTTTTTTCAACTTTTTTCTTCAATCTGTTCAACCATTATTGCAGAATTTACCTATCTATTTACACACACACACATACAAACACACACACACACACACACACACACACACACACACACACACACACACACATATATATATATATATATATATATATATATATATACACATACATACTTATTATTTTTTTGAGTGTTGAGGTATCTATGGAGTAAAGTGCTTTATATCGGGATAGAGCACATATAAATGGGTGTACATAGAAAATTCAGTACTTCACAGTGGCTCTGAGTTTCAAGCCATTGGATGCAATCGTCAGACCATCTACTCCTGAATATGTGCTTTCTATATCTATTTATATTTAGTTATTGGTAGCATCTTTTCAGGAGTAGTAGATGGCATGAAAATCAGTCACCACAAAGCACTGAATTTCCTATGTATACCAATTTATGTATATATATATATATATATATATATATATATATATATATATATATATATATATATATATATATATATATATGTATATTTATAATTTTTTAATAGATCTCCCCAATATGGCCTGTTGCCAAAAGGCATTGGTCATGTGACGATTCCTATTGAGTGCCTAACCAAACCTATCTTTCTAGTTATTCATCTATCTATTAATTAATCTGTCTATCCATCAATCTATCTGTCTATCTATCTATCTATCTATCTATCTATCTATCTATCTAATCAAATGTCTATAGTCTTTTATTGACCTATTCCTTAGACATACCATCTTAGTATTCCACTCCATCAAGTCAAATCCTTTTGGAATTACCAATCGTTGCTTGGCCAACTTATGTCAAGATGTCCAATTTCTTCACCATGAGCATCAATATTGGAGAGACTTTTCAAGTACACTATTTCCAAAGAAATGTCTGCAATTACTTCAAGCTGATTTTCTAAGAAGTTCAGGCTATGGTTCCATGTAAATGTTGATGGTAAAAGAATGAAAACTAGTCTGGTCAGTTACTCGATAGAAACTGTCATGTAATTAATGTCTTTTTAACAGCCCACTGTGTTGGGGATGATCAATTGGAAATTTTCATGAATTTTCAAAAGCAAGCTTGAATGACACAAACTAAGTGACTAATTTAGCATAGACTTAGATTGCAAATTGGATCTACCACTGAAAAACTATTTCAGTGTGGAATGCTTTTTCTAGATAAAATAAGGAGTTAATGTTAAAATTTTCAGAGAGAGAAAGCAGAGATTCATTTTGTGAAGATACTTAGGGCTAATTAGATGTGAGATCAGACGAACTGCTTAACATTGACAGTATCCAAAAGGGGGAAATAACCAGGTAAAATAGAATTATCAGTATTATCTTGCAAAAAAATAAATCCCAAATAGGTCTGGTTAGTCACTCAATAGAAACTGTCATGTGACCAACATCTTTTGGCAGCATGTTGGGGGTATCAATGAAAAAAAATTGTAAAAAGGAGCCATCAGTGAAGATGTTACTTCTCTCATGTTTTGCTGGGTGGCGATCACTAAAAAATTCTGAATTTTCAAAAAACAACCATAAATACTGTTACATATAAACCAAGAGACCAATTTAGCATGTTTTTACTTCATAATTTGAATCCCCAATTAAAATCCTATTTTGGGAGGGAATTTTTGGAAAAAAAAATCAGTTTAAATTAAAATTTTCAGCCCTTTGGCTCCATTGGAGCAGTGTGTACATGCAGCGTATAGGTAGCCAGCCAGACACTTAAAAACTGGCGAAACCTATGTTTGCATTTTTGATGGCTGTTCCTGTCTAGTGTCTAATAAGAAGCACCAGTGAATACTGAATGCAAGTTCGAATCTTGCCTTTTTTATTTTAAATTGCCATGATTTAATTCTTTACTAATAATTTGCAATCATTACTTTATGCAATGAGATTATTAGATTGAGATATCTTTATTTTTTAAATAAATAAAGTGCTTGTCTCTCTTTTGTTTAATTTGCCGCAGAAGCTTCTGAAATAGGATATCAATGAGAATAGGACTTCTGTATGGATCATTGATCCAATTAAAAAATGTCAAAGTATTTCATTTACGTCCAATATAACTCCACCATTTTGACTTTTGATACTGTTACAAACTAATTTCATTATTTGTGGATAAAAATCTTCAGGAAATTGAAAAACTTAACCTCAACACTGACACAAATTGAAAATAATACTAATTTGTCATTGATAAATGAGTACTAATAACATCTCCAACCTGGCTCCTTTGACTGGAATTTGGATCTCTCATCTGCCATTACCATTAAGCTGTACAACAAAATCTTTCTTTTATTGTGATTAAACAATTTAGGTATCAGCAGGGATAGAAATGAGGGAGTACTGTGTATACTTACTTCTCAATTTCTAGGTATTTTGTGTGTTCAGTGTCTAATAATGGAAACATTACCATATAACTAATTCCCAAAACCAAGCTTCACCATATATCTAATTCTTGAAACCCATTTCCTTCAATAGGTTTCAGGTATTTCATGAAACTATCACTGACTACTAGTGTGGCAATGATAACCACTAACTATGTACCTTGAAACTTGAAGATATACACTTCGATAATTGTTAGCAATTGTAGCCATAAATGAGTCAATGACATGGTCTGGTTTGTAATCTCTCAGGTCATTTGTACAATACTGACTGATCATATGAATGATGCATTTCTAGATAGGAGCTCTTCTCTTTCTTCTGTTTAATGAATCTAGTTTAACAAGTCCTAATCAACAACACGGTCTGTATACACAGCAATGGAGAGGTGAGAAGTGGCATAACTGTTATCGATACAGCAAACAGTTTGGGTTTTGGCCGAGGTTGTTAATCAGTCCATCAAAGAGAAGCTTACACCGATAGAAAAAAATTATAGCTTGGCAGTCACCATAGCTGGTCCCGAGCCCAGGTGAAGGAGGAGGGTTAGGTGTGAAAACTTACTACCACAACTGCTGGAGAGTAATTGCAGCACTATGCACCACTAGGAGTCTACAGGAATAAACCAAAACACTGGTACATAAGAACCAAGAAATGACCTTTCCTAAGATTCTATGTTTACTAAAATGCCAAGAGACTATGTCTTCATTAAAGCATGGCATTCTTGAGAGAAAACAAAACAGCTTCATTAATCAGATGAATTTTTTGTTTTACTTATCAGCAAAAGTGATTAAGATATGATTATTCAGATTCAATGATTTTTTGTTTTAGAAATTGCTTTTTATTTTATCTTCATCAGAAAGTTGTTACTTGTCAACTGAAATAATGCTTTCTTTTGCTTGGCCAGACAAGAAGAAGTTGGAAATAACAAAACATAACTTTCCCTCACTTTTCACTTACCAACCAAAGATGAAGTGTCCGTCTCTCAAGAGATGATTCCCATTGCAATATAAATGGCCGGTGACAAAATCCCAGTTTCTATTGCGTGCACCAGCTGAGAGATCTTTGAAAGTTTCAAGTCTGGTCAATGTAATGTTACTATGTGGATAGTATACCCATGTCCAGGCTCAAGTGAAAAGTTTGTTGTGTGTCAAACAGTATGAAAGGAGAACAGCGAAAATAAAGTGTAGCAAAACATCCGAAAAGTTTGAGTTGGGAATGAAAAGCAAAAAGAGAAAAAGTGGAAAAGATGAGGAGATGGTGTTTGTTCTTTGCTGCAGAGTTGTTACATTGGAGAGAAGGTCATCTTGCATGCATATGATCTTGTGAATAATCCAATTGAAACAGGTATTTTGGTGAAAGGAGAATTCTCTTTATTCACTTTATGTTACGTTGAGTCTGTTGTAAACAAACATATTGAGCCAATTTCCTTGTCCTATTAACTATTTGATCTTCTTTAATCAAAGCCTCTCTCCCTCTATTTTCCTCCCAGGGGTCATTTAACCACAACTGGAACATCTTTGACTGATGACTCAAAGACATGCATCTATTTTAGGACTGTGGACTTTTAGAATTTTTTCAAACCATCCAGATAGATTTTTATTTCTAATAGGGCAACTATATCATCTGACCAATACCTATGTTGAATCTGTTTGGTAGAACTAATTAATTCCTTGTACCAACAGCCATCTTTCAACCCTGAAAGACATAAAAAATAATAAGATCAAGAACCACGGGTGGTTTGATTGTAGTTGGCCTGAGGCAGACTGATCATCTATGATTCAACAGAGCTCCGTGATAAGGCACAGAGAACCGTCTGGGTCAATTATTGTACATGTATGTCATCTCAGCCAAATGCACATGTGCTGACATGCATATGCACATATACATACATCCACACACATACACATGTGTCTACTAAAAACTGCTATGTTGATCAGCTTTCAATTCTGGCTGGGTAAAGTGACAACTCTAACCCCGATTATGTAGAATCAATACCAGGACTTTATACCAACGAGTTTTTATGACCGCCCCTTTGGCAGGATGCATGTCCACCAAAGTCCATTAATGGTCTGCAAGTATTCCTTTATTCCAAAAACCCTGCTACTGATGCTTCAACAACATGATGTCCTGATGAAAGCACTCTCCTTGTTTGTCAGATACTGATCCCAGGTTCTAGACAAAAAAAGTCCAGATATAAGTAGTGGAATTGCACCTCCAGGGACATCCAAAAACATCCCAAAGCAGCGTAGAATTTGTTTTGTGCCACCAACAAAATCTAGAGATCTCTTGTTCCCCAAGATATGTTCACAAAGTCACCTGAAAGATTTCCTGACTTTTAGATCCTGACTCATCAAATTTGTGCTTAATTTGCAATCTTCAGAAGTTCCTGTTCTGTAAGGTCCCTTCTGATAGTATAACAATGTACATTGGGGCCACACAACCAGTTCTTGAGATATTCAAAATAGCTGGATACTTTCTGGATAAGGTGGACAGCAGGATAACTGTGGGTTGTTATCCGAGGGAAGCAATGTTGCCTGGAATCACAGTGGAAAAAAACAACAATCTGGTGAAGGCAGGGAAATACTGGGTCATGCCATTCATGTGGAAAGTATTTTGTCATATCCCACCTACATCAAGATCATTGAAGACTTGGTAAACTGCATGAATTGTTTGGGAATGGTTTCAAGAACAAAGAAGAAACTACCTGGCCATCAAGCACCCCAGATCTCACTCCCATTGAGCATTTATGAGATGTGTAGGACCAACAAATTCCCTCTGCAGAACCTACATCATCACTTGTCACAGTAAAAGGAACTGTAGTTAACATCCTGACACTATGTCCCAGAGGAAACCTCAAGAGGTCTTGTAGAGTCAATGCCTGATCAGGTAGTCACATGGAGGACCAACGCCTTATTAGGTAGGTAGGCATATTGTTTTGGCTTATTAATGTATGTATTTTCCCCAAAGTTAATATTTCAAAAAATGTCAGTTATAATCATATTTGGCTTGGGGAACCATTTTAGAACATCTGCTTCAAGAAGCCAAAAGCCAAAAATAATTCTTGAAGATCTTCTCTCTAGAATTGTTGGTGTGTTGGCTCAGCATTCCTCCCCTTCATAAAAGACAAGCTAGCCATAAAACATTAGCATATGATTGTGCTATGTTTACCCGCAAACAGAAAAGAATTTTATGAGTTTTTTATTACCAAATCCAGGAACCTTTGCATTAGATTACTGCCATAAATTTCCCAAGATTCTGTGTCATAATGGCATCCTGAAAACTAAAAAGATCATTTTAAGACACAAGGAACGCAAATACAAGTCCAAACAAATCATGGAATTACAAATTTTTTTTTTTACATTTTTCCGCATTTAGTAGCAAGGAAAAATAATGATCATCTTTTCTGAGATTCAGTCCTGAGATTTCTTCGATGGTCTGCTTTCAAGTTATGAAAGTGTTCTAAGCCCTGATGAAATTTCAGGAGTAGACTCAGGATTTCAAGCAGGAAGGAGCCCAAATGAAAAAAAGAAATATTTTTTTACATATGAATTTAAAAAAAATCTATTTCAAACACCAAAATAAAAAAAGAATGTGTGATAAAAAATATAATTAATGTTTGAGACATTGTTTCACAATAGAACTGACAAAAGTGTAAAGTAAAAGAAAAAAAGAAATTTGTCAAAGAACCAAAGAATAACAAGTATTCCAAGAAAAATTATTATTCAACCAATTCCTATAGATTCTTCTTTTAACCTTGTTCATCAAGCAATGATGGACACAAAATCAAGTACCTTGATGAAAATACTACCACTATAGTTTGAATCATAAATTCATGATTAACCGCTCCCCCAAAACTGGTCTGGTGAGTCACTCAATAGGGTGATCAATTGAAAATTGGAAAAAGGAATGATCAATGAATAAATTGATTTTCTTGCCTTTTTAGGGATGTGGTCATTAAAAATTACAAATTTTCAAAAAACAACAAAAATTGTCCCTACTCATTAAGAGGTGTATTTGTGTATACAAAATTTCAAATTTCTTCTATGAATGGTCAAGGCTGGGTGAAGTCCAGATAGATAAATAAATACATGCATATAAATGTCAGAATACAAACTGGTCTATTGTGGGTAGTGGTGATAAAAATCTTATAAAGAATCTCTTACTCATATTATGGTTTTTATGCTTATTTCATTACTACTTTGGATTATTTAGATTTTTTTGTAATAACATTCCTTTACATGGATATTTAAAAAAATTTCTCCAATTATGCATTATTCAAACAGTGGTGGACAATGGGCACAGACCCACTGGACCCCCTGCCCTGCCCAAGCATCTGCACCTGCATTTATTGCCTTTCGTCTGATATTTCTTCCTCTCTGTTTACTTCTAAATTTGAAAATTGAAGCCAATCAAATCGTTCCCTGTCTTTGTTCTGGATTCTGAGCTAGCAGGACTACTTGGTATTGCCCAGGTTATTTCAAATCTTGCTAAAGAGTAACTGTTTGAAAAAAAAGAATCTATATTGATTGGACACATATGATAAGAAGGTCAACCAAAAATCTTAGATTCAGAAAAAGCTGAGCCTACCAAGTTTTAATAAAAGGTCCAGAAAAATATAAAAGAAAGAGGTATAGTTAGTCAACAGAGACCATCATGTGACCAATGTCTTTTGGCAGCATGCCATGTTTGGGATAATTAATTAGAAAATTAGAAAAAAAGGTGATCAATGAGTAAGCTGCTCCTCTCATCTTTTGTTGGGCACTGATCACTGAAAAAAGTCTGAATTTTCTAGAAACAGGCAAATGCAAACTTGGGGATTAACATTTCAGCATAAACCTACGTCATAAATTGAACACCTATTTGATGGGAGGAATTTCCCTCAAAGAACAACCTGTTTTTCATGCACATTTTAAAGAGTAAATGTTGAAGTCTTCAGCCCTCTAGCTCCATGGGTGTGGCCTGTACACATGAAAAATATTTAGCTAGTTAGCCAGACCGACTTGGGAATTGGAGACACCTATGATGACAATTTAGCTGACAGTTTTGCCAGACACTTTCTAATTTTACCTAGGGGGTTACAATGTGTGTAAAGTTCAATAAAAAGCGATTGAAAAGGTACAGGACCCAAGTTGACTTGCTTGATTTGGTCAATTTTCCAGGTTAAACAGCTTGTTTGACTTGTTTGTGTCACATTGCGGTCTGATTATCGAGAATGTAATCAAGAATTCTGATTTGTTTTAAGTCAATGTAAAGTTTAATTAGCTTTTTTTAAGACAAAACAAATTAATAAACAGGTCTGGTCAGTCACTCAGTAGAAACCATCTTGTGAGCAACTTCCTTTAGTAGCATGCCGTGTTAGGGGTAATCAAATAAAAAATTGGAAAAAAAGGTGATCAATGACTAAGTTATCTCTGCCGCATTCGATTGGATCATCAAAAAGTTTGAATTTCCAAAAAAGAAGCCTGAACACAGCCGGGCAAAGACTAGCTATAAATTTAGCATAAAATTACATTACAAACAGATCTCCCCCGCTAAAAACCTATTCAGGGATGAAATTTTCAAAAAGCAAAAAACAAAATGTTTTTTTGATATAATAAGGAGAAAATGTTGAAATACATAACCAGCCTGCAGGACTAATTTGAAAATTGAAGAAACCTATATTGACAGCTTTGGTGGCAGTTTTTGTTGACAGTCTCTATATATATATAGTTTTAATTCAATTAAAACAATAATGATATAAGTTAATCATATCTATTTCCAAGCGGGCAACAGTCATTCAGATTATTAAGAATGTTATTTAGTGTTTTAATTACGTTCTTGATAATTAAATTAAAACTATGAATCAAAAACTGCCAACGAAAACTGCCACTGAAACTGTATACATGGATTTCTTCAGTTTTCAGGTTGGTCTGGCTGCCTGCCTGGCTGTGTATACATGTATGTATCACGCGTATATGCTGCACCAAATGATCTAGAGGGCTGAAAATTTAGACATTTGTCCTTTATCACATGTACAGAAAATGCTTTTTTTGTTTTTTGAAAATCTCCCCCAATTAGGTATTTAGTGTGTGTATGTGGGGGGGGGGAGGTTAAATTTGCAGTATAAATTTAAGCTAAATTGATCACTTGTGTCTACTTTTTTTTGAAAATTAAAACTTTTTCAGCATTCACTGCCCAACAAAATGTGAGAGAAGTAACTTATTCATTGATCCCCCAGCCTTTTCCAATTTTTTAATTGATCACCCCCACCACAGCACTTATAGCAGCTGATGATGATGATGATGATGATGATGATGATATCAATAATGATATATAACAAAAAATTGCCTACCTTGGGCAATAACACCTTAGTCCCTTTCAAAAAACTACCCTTGGAATCTTACACACTTATCCCAGCAGTCTGCAAGTTCCTTTTGGCTTTATTGTCTCTCAATGGAGACAACATTTTTCTTATCAAGAAATGGATATATACTTCTGTCAGATTATGCGTCCATTTCTTAATATTAAGATGAATGAATGAGATGAAAATTTGAAGATAAAGCAATTATTTGTGCCTTCACCTTACCACAGGTGTAGGAAGAGTGGCGTTACATTAAAGTGGCTTCCTATTGCTCGCAGGTTAGTTTCCCTGCAGTGACACATTTTCTTTAATTGTTTATTCTATTTATACTGTCTAAGCTAAATGATGCATTCCCCTTGTATTGACAGGAGATCATCTCAAATAGGATTTATTATTATTTTTGTCGCATTATACATCCATTTTAGATAGTAAAATATATATATATATATGTATATATATCTATATCTGTGTGTGTGTGTGTGTGTGTGTGTGCAGGTACAGTTAGTCACTCAATAGGGACCATAATGAAACAAACATTTTTTCTCAGTGTGCCGTGTTTGCAGTGACCAATCAAAAATCGGAAAAAAGTATGATCAATAAACAAGTCTGAAAAAAGTCTGAATTTTCAAAATACCAGACGTGATTGATGTCAGAAACAAATTAAGAAACTGATTTAGCAAACGCTTACATTGCCAATTGAACTCAAATTTCTAAAGAACAAAAAAAAAATGTTTTTACCTGACATAGCTCCATTGGTGCATGTATATATATATGTATATATTTGTATATATATATATATATATATATATATTTATATATATCTTTCTTGATTTCCATTTTGGCTTCCAGAGCAAAATATCTGATGCTAAATTTGTTTTCTATAGAAACCTTTTAACCACTGGAAGGTACACACATGCTACTGAAGATGGGAACCCCTCCCCCCTGAAACATGTATAGCATATTAATTGATTCATTTATGAATCAACTATTTAAGAAAAAAAGTCTCCAAATACTATTACTCCCAAGTTTGTCTCATTCCCTCTTGTTCACACATATATATATATATATACATATATGTTTATACATGATGACATAAAGGATTAGCTACACAAACATGTTTATATTTTTGTCCTGTTTGGGTTTCCTCAGGCAAATGATTTGATTTATTTGGATCCCTATTTAGGACGTTATTGGGGAAGGGTCTCGAGATGACAGACTTGATTGTTTTGTACATTTTGTGCAACCTTACTAGGTAATTGAATCTCCAAAATATAGAACTCTACTGAGTTGAGGGCCCACTAAGAGCAATGCACAAAAATGAGAGAAAAATAAAAAACACATTATCAAAGAAATTAAAAAATGGACTTTGAAGTTGAAATTAGGGTCAGCATGAAATTTTACAATTTCCAGATGTTATTTTTAATCTAAATGATAACACTCACAAACTGCAGAGGAAAGAACATTCTGAAATTACAGATATTGACACAAAATCAAATTACTAAAACAAAATCATAAAAAAATCCCTAAGTCAGTAGAAAATAGACTAATATACAATTCTTTAAGTGAAATCATATCTAAAAATGTTAGAAAAAAATACACTAAATACTTAAAGGATAGTGGTTTTACCAAAACTGGCTTTAAATATGATGGAAAAATGGAATCCAGTAGATTAGAACAAAGAAACAACAAAAAAGTGGAGATAGAAAAATCATTTGGTATACACCACCATTCAACCTACAAATGAAAACCAAGATAAGGAAAATATTGCACAAACTAATGTAAACTGAGTAAAATATTCAACGAGAACAAACTAAAAATTAGATATAGATTTATGGATAACTTTCAAAGAATCATAAAGAAGTATAACAATAAAGTAATAAGTAGAGAAAATATAAATAAACCAGGCTGCAATTGTACAAACATCAGCAGGTGCCCTTTGCAAAACAAATGTTTCAAATCTAATATTGAATATCAAGCTGAAATATCAATCCCAGAGAAACCCTTAAATAGTATATAGGAATATCAAAAACACCCTTTAAATCAAGATTAGCCAACACTATATTATCCTTTACAAACGGCAATTGCAAAAACATATATCACTATTCACACATTACTGGTACGTAATAGACAGTAACCTCACACTCAAGGTAAAATGAAAAATATCAAAGCAAATACACATATGCCAGAACATTGAAACCCCATGCTACCTATGCCTAGATGAAAAATTTGAAATTCTCACCTTTTCTAAAAACAGAATTACAGAATAGAAAAAATGAAGTAGATGTATAATATTGATGCTTCTCAAAATTTCTGATAAAAAATATGATTCAAGACCTTTCACACAGGTATACAAAAATCAACCACTGTGGCTATCTTATTCTTATTGTCATCATTAATGATAGTAGTAGCGGCATTACTTAAAAAAATTTTTTTAAAAATTATTATTATTATTATTATTATTATTATTATTATTATTATTATTATTAATTATTTTCACACTAGTGGCCTGCAGTAGCTTATTACTTTAATTGTTTATTCTTTCCTCTGTATTGAAAAATGAAGTTTAGCAATGATTTTAATAACATGAAATCTACTACAATATCTGAAAAAGAACATCGTGGAAAATTTCATAAAAAATGACCAGGTTGCCTCCAAGTTTTCATCAAAAGCTTACTCTCCTTCTCTAAGATTTTTGTTGTTGCTTTTCTTTGAGCTTGATGTAAGTTAATTTGATTTCTTGGGCTCAACTCTTGTTTGTCTGTAAGTTTCCTCAGGAAATAGTCAATTTCCAGGAACCAGTCCTCCGCTTACACAGCCATTAACATCCTTGTAATAAACTTAGAAAAACACTCTGCTATTAACAAATGAATGGAAAAAAAGGAAAGAGACAGGAATCCTTCTTTATTAATTTATAATTGAAGGGACATCAGATTGTTTTGCCTGCAGCAAAACTGTTGTTTATTTTTTGGTGAGTCAAACAACCTCCAGAAAACCAACTTCTAATTTTCTTTGAGAGTTACATTATTGAAAGATATGTTCCATAAACAGGATCCAAATCGATATATAGGAAATGTTGGGAGGATCTGATTATCCGTATTGTGAAAAAAAGCAAAACCAAACTAAGTCTTCTCCATTTTGAATCTGAACAAAACATTGTTGTGTCTAAACTAAAGAAACAACCATCTCTATTGCAATTTATGCAAGATATAAGAAAATACTATAAATATATTACTGAAAGAAGATTCCTTTCATTTTTGTAAAACAAATCCCCAGTTTGAATGTTTATGGCAAATACTGAATAAGTACACTTGAAACATAAAAAAAAACAACATAATAAAGCCCCTCTATTGGGATTTAGTCAACAGGCAAGAAAATAGAGTGAATGTTTCGCTGAAAAGAAATTCCTGTCAATTTTGTTGAAAAAAAATTCCCAGTGAATATTTAAAATGGCAAGTGCCAGATACGTAGAGTTAAAAATCAAAACTGATTTTAAAAGAACAATTTATTCATTGATCTTGTATCATCACCTTTGTTGTTTTGATTATTCATTTGAGTCAGTGAAATCTTCAACTTTTTTTTATAAACATCATCTTTTTTGTTTTGATCATAATATTCTAACCAATAAACTGTCCACCCTTACTAGTATTGTCTGAAGATGTGAGGTAAAATACATTTGATTTCTTGGGCTCAAGACTGTCCAAAATATTCCTCAGGAAAAGGTCGATCAATTTCCGAGAACCATTCCTCCGATAACACAGCCATTAACAACCATGTAATAAACTAAAAAAAATTCTGTTACCAACAAATAAACGGAAAAAAAGGAAAGAAAAAAAAACACAATTACCCGAAGCATCCTTCTTTATTAATTTATAATTGAAAGGACATCAGATTGATTTGCTCAAGGCAAATTTTTTTTTCTTTCTTTAGAATGGGAAAAATAACAGAAAAAAAACATTATCTCTTGCTTTTTGAGTTGCATTACTGAAAAATATTTTCTATAAACAGGATCCAAATTGCGGTATTGGGCGCACCATAAAGATTTATCTATTGTGTAATTATATCCAATAAATTTAGGTTTTGACCTGGAAGTTTGAAATTTTGCACGAAAGCCTTTAAAGTGCATAATGTCTATAACCAAGATAATGCACCTGCTTATTGTCATCGTCATCAATATCATCATCATCATCAGTCTTTCAGCATCCATTTTTGGATATAGACCTACCCCAAGATTCAACAGACTTCTCTATCATGCGTATTGTGGAGTCAGTACTTTCCAAATTTGTTTAGCTTGTCATGCCATCTTACTTTCTGTCAGACACAATTTTGCTTATGATCTCTAGGGATCCATGTTCTTATTTGTGATGTCCATTGTCTACCATTCTTGCAACATGTCCTGCTCATTGCCATTTCTTCATCTTTTGAGGATTTCATGGAGATTTGTTGTCCTAGATAGATGTAGGTGGTCTACTTTTTTCAGCTCTGTGTTTTCAATTTTGATTCTTATGTCCTTTTGAAGTTCATTTGAAGACCAACTTTCTTAATCTACTTTGTTGAGCATCATTTGGAGATCAGGAAAGTTATTAGCAAAGAGGATGATGTTGTCAGCAAATCTTGGTTTACTTAAGTATTTGCTGTCTATTCTGATTCCCCACCTTTGTTTAGAGGCCATGATCAAGGCCAAAGGTGATCAGATTAAAAAATAACTGCTTGCATGGATTCAGTATAAGCAGTAGAATATATATGCTTTGTACTACACACATACCTTTATCCAATTTTGAATAAATTGTTAAAACTAATGAGTAAATCTTTATGCCATGAACTGTTATGGAAAAAAAAGGTGAAAGTAGTAACTATCACCCCACAAAAGTAGGTATGTCCCTGTTGAGGCAAGTTAGTCCCTTTTTCAATGGGGCAAGTCGGTTCCTGTTTTTTTTTTCTTGTCCTGCAGTACCAAATATGTGCCTATGTTTTATTTCATTTGCTGATAATTGAAAGAGGTATACCAATGAACTATATCAAGGACTTCTGTTTCTTATTTTTTCAATCATTCTCTTAATCATACAGTGCTGAATGCTGCAAATTATTTATCTATTTCACAAATTTAGTCAAAATATTGAAGCTCAGATTAAACTATGAATGGTCTCTCCAACTTTATTAGAATATCCTACCCACTGCTTTGCCCCGGTCCCCCTTGCCCAAGAAATATGAAAAAACAACTGATTAAAAGTTAAAAGTTAAGTTAAAAGGAAAAAAGCAAAACAACCACATCTATTTCAATTTATTCAACACTGAAGAAAACTAAGTGAATGCTTTTCTGAAAATAAATTTCTGTCGTTCTTGTAAGAAAAAAATCCCGAGTTTGAATATTCAAAATGTTTTATGGCAAATACTGGATATGTAAACTTAAAAGATCAGAAATGGCTGATGCTGCCATTAACATTTTTGTAATGAACTAAAAACATTCTGCCATTAATAAGTAAACAGAAAAACATTGAAAAAAGACATGAATTCCCAGCACATCCTCTTTTATTAATTTATAAGTGAAAGGACATCAGTTTGTCTTGCCCGGCAGCAAATATGTTGTTTATACCAGGGTGAGGGGAAAAAACTACAGAACCTTTAATTTGCTTTCTTGAGTTGCCTTATCCAAAAAATATCTTAGATAAACAGAATCCAAATTGACGGACCTGAAAAGCTGTCTTGGCCAGACTTGAGAGAAAAAGGCAAAAGTGAAAGCTTCTTTTATTTTGAAGGTGAACAAAATGTTATAAGGTTAAAAGAAAAAAAAAACAGTCGGTCTGGTTAGTCCACACAATCTAAACCATCATGTGACCAATGTCTTTAAGAAGCATGCCGTATTGCAGTGTTGAGGAGTCAATTATAAAACTGGAAAAAGGGGTGATCAATGAATTGATTATCTCTCCTACTTTTTGTTGGGTAGTGATCACGAAAAATTTCTGAATTTTCAGAAGAATGTGCATGAATGCTGACAACCAAAATCTAAAGGACCAATTTAGCATAAACTTACATTGCAAATTGAATCTCTATCTAAAAAGCTGTTTTGGCAGGAGAGGGAGAATTTTCAAAAAACACTCACTGAGGCGTAAATGTTTGAATTTTCAGCCCTTTAGATCTACAGGTTCGGACTGTATACATCTAAATCAACTTAAAAACTGAAGAAACAGTTTTGGTTGACAGTTTCTGAAAACACATTTCATTCAACATAGAAGCAAAATAGAATGAATGTATTGAAGAAAATGAGTTTCTGCCATTTCTGCAAGAAGAAAAATCTCTCATTTGGATGTTCAACAAGCAAACTGAAGGAAAAAAGACAAGAAAAAGACATGAATGATTGCCATATCCATCTTTATAAATTCAAAAATAAAAGGACATCCGGTTGTTTTGCTCACAGCAAATGTATAATCCATTTTGGGGGGAGGAAAAAAATATGAAAAGAACCTTAAAATTTGTTCTTGGTGTTGTGTTAATGAAAGATATATTCTATGAACAGAATCCCAAATGACAGACATGAATAAGTGACGTGGCGTGACCATAGTTTGCTCTAAGCTGTGCATATGTGCTTGCACACACATGTTTTGCAAGCAGGTCACAATGGAAATCAATGTGCACTCAAAAAGTTTGTTGAAGTTCTGTGCCAAATGTTCTGTAAACTTACATTAACTGTGCTATGTGTGGGGATTTTCGTGTTGAGCATCTGGCTATTTGGTCAACTAGCTCAGTAAAGGAATGGATTTTCACCATTTCTAGAAAACCTAGATAATAATCATAATCCATGAATTAATGAGTATTATTGTTATTATTCTATCTTGATATTGTATCACATACATATGATAAATACTAATTGATGAGCAGTTCAACAAACAAAGTAGTTTGAAATAAAGAATGAAATCTTAACAAAATATGTTACTCTGTAGAATGCAATCATACTTGTATTATTTGAATGTGTTGACACACAGTGTATGGCCTTATGGACAACTGCTTAAAGACCATGATACAATATCTTGCTGAAATGTTAAAGCGTGTTTTTAGGAGATGTGAAAAAAACATGTTGCCAGTTTTTTTTTTATTACAGACCAGAATTTTTTATGTCATCATTTGCAGAAATTTCTCTCATTTATCACATAGTTGGGTGCATTTATGAGACAAAAACCCACCTTATCCCCAAAATATTACTAAATAAAGGTTTATGAACAGATTTTTGTGGTGTAAGATTTGTTTAAAAACATACAACCATAAACATCTACCACAGTTTGACCATTGGAAAAGTATTATTTTCAAGATGGCTGCCAAATCTTGAAGAATGCCAATCACTCTTTCATTATCCATCCTAGACAAGTTTTCCCAATGGTTTCTTTGTGGTATCACGTATGCTTGATAACATATCAAAAGTCTATCATGGTCTGACCACTGGGCAGGTAGAAATTCCAACATGGCATCCAAATTGACTGCCAAATTACTTGGCTGTATTCATGAAATCTTCCACTGTAACCCCCCAAAAGTTTCTAAACGTTTTTTTGTAGTACCCAGTGTGCTCAATAACATATCAAAAGTATATCACAGTCTCAACATAGAAAAGGTGTAATTTTTAAGATGGTTTCAAAGATGGCCACCATATCTTCCAGATGCCCATTACTTATTCATTATTTATCCTACACAAGTTTCCCAAGAGTTTTTTGGTGTGTTAAACATGCTCAATATCATATCAAAAGTCTATCACAGTCTCACCACAGCAAAGGTGTAATTTTCACGATGACATCCAAGATGATCACAAAATCCTCTAGATGCCCATCACTTGCTCATTGTTTATCCTAGACAAGTTTCCCAACAGTTTTTTGTAGTATCAAATGGGCTCAGAATCGTACTAAAAGTCTATCTCATTCTAACCATAGGGAAAGTGTTGTTTTCAAAACAGTGACCAAGATGACTGCCAAATCCCTTATATGTCCATTACCAATTCATTATTCATCTTATACAAGTTTTTCTAATGTTTTCTTTTGTAGAATCAAGTGTGTTCGACAGCATAACAAAATTCTACAACAATCTGACCACCAGAAGTTATAATTTTCTTTTTAATTTGAGAACATTCTGTTGTTTCTTCATATTCCCAGGGTAGAGGGGGCCAAGGCTAGTGGGTCCCCATTTGCACTCAAAGCAGTGTGGAAAATATCCTAATAGACTTGGAGGAATCATTCTAGAGTCCAGAAATAAGACAAAGAAATTTTCGATGTGAGGTTTTCTTCTAACTCAAACGTGAACTTACTTGGTAATTCTGTCAATGTGTTCTCTGACATCATGGGTCTCGGGCATGATTGCAGTTTTTCTCTGCTTTATAGTCTTTCCTGTCGTTATTTTGTTTATTACCTGGAAAGAATAGAATGGGAGGATTGTGAAGAAGCAATTCCAATTCTTGATTTCAATCTCTCTATTTGTATCTGACCAAAAAAGAATCATTTGGCTCAAAAAAACAAAAAAAAAGAAAAAAGGCTTGTATATTTTTCACTTGAGTATCAAATTTATGAACTTTTTAATGACCTCTATCCACAACAAACCAGTTTAATCACCATTGCTGGGTTTAGGTTATTCATGTCTTCTAATATTTATACACATCTATCTATCTATGTATCTATCTGAACTTTGTCCAGCCCTTACCATCCATAATAGAAACTTGAAATTTTGCACTCATACACTCCTCTCAATGAGTAAGGAAAATGTTTTTTTTTGTTTTTCTAAGTTTCCCTACCATAGTAGGTTTTTATTGGGGTGTTCAATTCACAAAGAAGTTATGCCTTATTGGTCCCATTGTTTGTGTCCGCTGTTTCTTGAAAATTCAGACATTTTAAGGGATCACAGTCCAACAAAATGTGAGACAAGTTACTTATTCATTGATCACCCCTTTTCCCAAGCTTTTAATTGATCTCGCAAAACTCAGCATATATGGGTGGTGTTGAATTGAAATTTCTAGTTTCTTTTTTCCTCCTTTGTGTTGAACTTGTGAACACTTTTACATTTTAATTTTGATCCCTTTCCTTCAAACCAACAACACAATTGTCACAACAGCACATAAACAAAAATTATTACAAACATCATGTAGAATTTTACCATGTCTTTCAAGTTGGGTTGTCAGGGTTCTTGCAGCATTAGTTATGAAAAGATAAAACCTGCAGATATTATTCAGTGTAAAATTTAATGTAAGTTCATTTCTCAAGATATTTGTCCAATCTACTTCTGAACCAACTTTCCAGTGGAATTGTAACACTCGCTGGACTGAATATAAAGAGAATTAAGTGGATGCTTTAGCTAATTAAATTTAAAATTCGGCTGATCAGATTGACAATCTAACTTGAAATTGGGATCTGAATCCTGTAAAGTCCACCACAGTCTGGCCACTACCAAGATATAATTTTCAAGATGGCGCCCCAGATAACTGCTTGGCTGCTTAATCATTAAATACCCATTACACATTCATCAGGTGTGCTTAATAACATAAATCAAAAGTCTACCACAGTTTCGCCACTGGGAAGATATAATTTTCAAGATGGCATCCAAGATGACTGCTAAAACATTTTATGACCATTAGTTGTTCATCATTTATTCCAGACAAGTAATTTTGGTGCCCAATTGCATGTTTCGGGGATCTAGGAATTCACTTTGTATATTTAGCATGTATCAAAGTGTTAATTATAATTAAAAGAGCAGTTGACAACTTTCATTTATGAGATAAAATGAAGAAATTTCTGACAAATACAGATTCTGTACCATTTGGAAATTAGTACCTGAAGAGAAAATTGGGAGAACAGTACGAAGACAATGTTCATTTTGTGACCATGAGGGAAACTGCGGATACTGAGATCTCATTTTAAGAAGCAAAGGACAAAGAATCACCGAAACAGGCGATCATTGAAACATTAGAACAGCACTAAAAGTGATATCAAGTCCAATGTGCCTTCCATTACAAATCACAATCCAAATAAAAAGTCGCTCAAACTTGATTCTGCCCTTTCCTCTCTTCCTGACACTTTTGGACATTTCTGATTTTTTTTATGGTTAATGATACAAGATGAAAGGTTGCACGAATAGGACTCACAATTGTTCATGCAGTTCGATGACATACCATTATAGTGAAATGCTTTTATGATCAAAAACCACCTTACTCCAAAGAAATTCTCCAGGGTTTTTTGTAGTATCAGGTATGCTTGATATATTAAGTATCTACCACAATTTGATTATTGGGAGGGTATGAATTCCAAGATGGCTGCCCCGAGTAGAAAATTGATATTCTGCCATCTATTGTCCACCTAGTTACTTTGTAGTGATTAAATCTAACATTCTTTTAATATTTTTACCCTGTTAAGATTTTATATAATTTCCTGTATGAAAAAAATATTTGACCAACAGGTTTTGTGTGTGTGAAATCCAAAATTTATCAAGACATTTCTATACTTTCAATTCTATGACCTGTCAATATGCTTTTTGGATTCCTTCATTTCCAAAACATGAGATTAGGCACCAAAATCCTTTGTTTAGAATAAATAATGAACAAGTAACGAGCATAAAATTATTTAGCAGCCACCTTGTCCACCATCTTGAAAATCATATCTTCCCAATGGCCAGATGTTGATGGACTTTTATACGTTATTGAGTCAACCTGATATTGATCAATTATTTGAAGAACATGTCTAGTATGAACTGTGAATAATAGGCATATGCAGTATTTGGTGGCTGTTTTGGATGCTATCTGATGAATTATACCTTTCCAGAGGTGAAACTGAGGTGGACTTTTGATTTGTTATTGAGTACACTTGATGCTTCAATAAAAGATGGAAAAAGACATCTAAGATGAATAATGAATGGGTAATGGGCATCTTAGGATTTGGCAGTTATCTTGGATGCCATATTGAAAATAACACCCTCCCCATGGTTAGAATGAGATAGCTTTTCGATATGTTATTGATGAGACTTTATACCATAAAGAACTTTTCAGAAACATGTCTTGGATAAATAATAAATGAGTACTGGGCATCTGAAGGATTTGGCTGCCATCTTGGACACCATCTTAAAGATTACACCTTTCTTACTGTGAGATTGATATGTTATTCAGCATATTTGATACTACAAACAGAAAGTTGGAAAAACTTGTCTAGGGTGAATAATGAATGGACATTTAAAAAATTTGGCAGAAATCTTGGATGTGATCTCAGAAACTATACTTTTCCATTGGTCAGACTGTGGTAGACTTTTAGTTTGTTATTGAGCACACCGAACATTACAAAAGAAAATTTCAGAAACCTTTATTTAGCAATATCTTGGGGTGAGGTGAGTTTTTTTTCATAAATGCACTCAACTGAGTGATACATATGAGGAATGATAGTAAATGATGATGTCAGAAATTCTGGTCTATGAACCATTAAAAAAATTGGCAATGTTTTTTTTACTGTTTTTCACCCTACTTTGATATTTCATCAAGATATAGCTTTTACTGTAATCTTATATTGGAACATAATTTTGGACATAACACCCTGCACAAATAGTTTTATTAGTCATGAAAAAAAGGCTGCGCAAAATTACTTGGAAAAAATTGAAAAATTTTTTCATATTGTTGTTATCATAAAAAATTGCACAAGATGAGATTTTTTACAATATTATTAATTTTGACTTGCTTTTTACCTTCACCATAACTTTCAGTTACTTTTTATTATAACTTTGAATTGGACCGTAATTCTACAGCAATGATCAAAAAATGCGATTGGAAAATAAATCTATGTGTATTTGTTGCTGTAGAATTACGAGCTAATTCAAAGTTGTGATAAAAAGCAACTGAAAGTTAAGATGAAGGTAAAAAGCTAGACAAAATTGATATTAATGTTGCACTACTTTATCCAAGAATGAACTTGAAAGAATTAAAAATATTGTTATAAGATTTTGCACTGACTATGGGAAATTAGTGAGAACATTCGACCTGACACAAACAGTATGGAGAAAAAGGATAATACAATGCAAAGGCCGTTCCATTATGTTTGAAAATGTAGTTAAAATAAGAAAAAACAAATCACCACATCTATTATTATTCATTCTGCACGAGATAACTGAAAAGAATTTCTGTCTTTTTTGTAAGAAAAATCCTCAGTTGGAAAGTTTGAAATGTTTTAAGGCAAATACTGAATATGTAAAGTTGAAAAATAAAAGATGGCTAACCCTACCATCAATATCCTTGTAATAACAGAAAACATTCTACTATTAACAAGTAAATAGAAAAAATAGAAAACCCACCTGAATATCTTGTGCATCTTTTTTTTTTAATAATCTATAAATGAAAGGACATCGAGTTGTCTTGCCTGCAGCAAATATGTTGCTTATTTTCCAAGGAGAAAAAAAAATCCTATTTTGCTCAGGGAGTTGTGTTATCTCCCACAAACTGGATCCACATTGACAAACATGGAAAGCTGCCGTGACCCATTATGGGGGAAAAAGGACTGAAGCAAAGAAATTCCATTCTGAATGTTACAAAATGTCAAGCTGAAGATGATGAAACACCATCGTAATTAGACAAAAAAATTCAGAGAATTTTTTGCCAAAAAGAAATTTCAGCTCATTTTGTCAGGAAAAAATACCCGATTTGAATGTTTATGGCAAATATTGAAGATGTATATTTATAATATAAACAAGCATGAAAGTTAGACCATAGATGTGCTAGTTTGATCTGTAGCCCTATTCTTTAAAAGCTGCTTAATTTAATAGCCCCTTCCTTCAAAAGCCTCTTTCTTCAAAATTTTCTTTCAGTATGTCAGTCAGTGACTTAAAGGAGGTAAACACATGCTAATATTGTGGTGAAATATAATTTCATTCATGCAACTTATACATGTTCGTCTTCTGATGTAGTAAAATAGAATTCCATGTTCTGATGATGTAATAATGAAATGTCATTTGAGCACCATCAGATAAGAGTATTTATTTCATGGAATGAGTGGCTGGGAATGCCTTGTGAAGATGTTGTGAGGCAGTTATTATATTGATTAGTCAGATTGATGGCACAATCCACAATAGATGCCAGTTCATCTCGAAACATGAACAACCAAAACGTTGTCAAGTTAGAAGAGAAAAAAAAACCACCTCTATTTTAATTAATTCAACACAGAAGGAAATAGAATGAATGTATTGCTGATGAGAGTTTAGTTATTTTTGAGAGGAAAATATCCACTTTGAATCTTTAGGATGTTTTGTGAATACATAGATTAGAAAGAAAAAATTCAAATTGATTTGAGATCCCTACTACCAAAAAATCATGTACTCTTCTTTAATGGTTCTAGTTCATCGTAAGGACAAATTAACAAGGAAGAATTAACTGGTATGAGATATCTTCTAGCTTTGATAGTGGAGAGGAAGAACAATCTGCCCTTGTTGATTGAATAAAGGATCAAGTTTGAAATTCCCAGAAAGTTACCAACTATGACAAATACCTGAAGAAGCCGGGAGAATGCAATGGCAGAAATATTGTGAATATAATTACTAAGATGAGGATACTAGTCTGAATAAATCATTAAATAATTCAAAAAATCCTCTGTTTCGAATGGTTTATGGTAATTGTAGATTTGCAGGGATTATTTGATTCATAGAAGAATCTAGCATCTTCATCCTTATTGTTTTGATCACTATATTTCAGCCAGTAAGTTCTCTGGCCTTTCTCGTGTTGTCATAAGTTATGAAGGGAAGTACCCGTGGGAGATATACATTTACTTCTGCAGGGGCATGGCTAGAGACTTGAGGAGCCCTCTCTTCCAAGATTTAGTATAGTAGTTCCCAACCTGAGGTATTACTATCGCCTGTGGATAGACCTTCTAAAAGTATGTGATCCATGAGCTTGTTGAGTCGGTAGACATTTTAAAAGCTTCGGTTCCATATTCAATGAGATTTGTTATTGTATTATGTTAAAAGAATTGCAATGGATAAGCTACTATTCTTAAATCTGTTAAGGGCCTCCCTCAGCGAGACCCCAATACTTCAGCCACAACAGCAAGGCCAACTTAGTCATTTACCAAGATTTGTTTCTGTTGTAGAAACAAAACAAATCATCACAAGAAAATTGAGGGAATGTTTTGCTGAAAAGAAATTTCTGTCATTCTCGGAAGAAAAGAATCCCCTGTTTAAATGTTTTAAAATGTTTTAAGGTAAATACTGAATATGCAAAGTTAAAAAATAAAAGATGGCTAACCCAGTCATTAACAGCCTTGTAATATCTAAAAGTATTTTACAATTAACAAGTAACTAACAGAAGAAATAGAAAAACACATATGAATATCTTGTGCATCTTTTTTGATTATCCATAAGTGAAGGGATATGGGATTGTCTTGCCTGCTGCACATAGATGAGAAATGAAAAAAATCCTATTTTGCTCTGGGAGTTGTATTTTTGAAAAATATCTTCCATAAACAGGATCCAAATTGCCAAAAGTAAGAAGCTGCCGTGACCTGTTATGGGGGAAAATGGTGACAGCAAACAACCCAACTTGGTTATTTACTAAGGTACAAGGTACCTAGTGAGAATCAAACTCGTTCATAAGATGAGCTTGATAACTGCAACAGTATGTTAATCACACAAAAATGGTGCCTGCTTTTTTAATACTATAAAAAGTGCTTTAAATACTATCATTCTCAACTCTTTAAAATGTTTTTTTTAATAATGATTTCTAAAATGCGGGAGGCCATAATCTACTAAAGTAATTGTAAAAAATCTTTGTGTAAAATTTCATAAAAGATGACATTGTAGTTTTCAATCTTTTAATGCTATACGCAGGAATACTGATTCACAGTCAGAAAATTCCATTTTTGTATTAGACAGATAGCTTATGATAGTTAAAGCCAGCATTATTCATACACCTTGTCTCTTCTGCGAAAGATGCTGAGATGCATACAAATTGTAACTGTCTTTTTATTCATTCATCTTTCTAAACCTTATGACCTGAGTTTGATGACATTTATTGGGTTACATGGTTGGAGAAATTGAGCTGGAAAGATAAAGTAAGGAAGAAAGGGAAGGATTACCAGTTGGAAGAAGATGGCAGGAAAGACAAGAATAAAGAGAGAAAAGAAATGTTAGACTGAAATGAGAGAAAGAGAGAGAGAAAGAAAGAAAGAAAAAAGTATGATGATAAACTGAAGGAAGAGAGGCTGGAAAGAAAGAAGGAAGCAAATTGTGGCAGATAGAAGGAAGGAAAAAAAGAAAGAGTGATTGAAAGAGACAGAAAGAAACAATGAAAGCAAGAAAGAAAGAGAGAGAGAAAGAAAAAAAGAAAGAAAGAAAGAAAGAGAGAAAAAAAGAAAGAAAGGATAATGATTAACTGAAGGAAGAGAGGCTGGAAAGAAAGAAAGAAGCAAGTTGAGGTGAATAGAAGGAAGGAAAAAAAGAAAGAGTGATTAAAAGAGGGATAAAGAAACAATGAAAGCAAGGAAGAAAGAGAGAGAGAAGAGAAAAAACAAAGGAGAAAATGAAATAATCATCTAACATCAGAATTCTTGTGATGTCCTCAAGAAGCACAGAATATATTGACGTATAAAACCTTGCTTTTCTCTCTCCCAAGTCTCGATTGAAAATGTCTTCTTGTGGGTCCTGTAACACAAAGAGGAAGTCATATTTCAGAGATGAGTGGACTTCATTATAAAACGGAGTATTTATTTCCTGCCAGATTCTTCGCACACAGCTTGAGGAACAATCTTGTAAATACCAGAATTCAATAGAATTGGACACTGAATATGATGGGAATATATAATTACTTGATTGGAACTTGCAGAGCAGGTGATTTGTAAAGTCGACATGTGATATAATCAAAAATTTGGCTCTCCTGAATTGAAATGCTACATAATCAATATTATTGGCACTCTATTTGGCAAGCTTTTGGTAGAGCAAGCTCTACCTTCAAGAACAAGAAAATCCCATTAGTCCTAAAAAGAAAGGTACACACAACCAATGCATCCTCCCAGTAGTTACCTATGGAGCTGAAGCGTGGAACCTAACCAGAAGATTGATCCTCAAGCTCAGAACCATACAATATGCACAAGAGAGAATAAGGCTCACCCTTTTTCAGCCTATTGGCTTTGATTGATGAGTAGTATCTGCACCTTGGCATTTCCCAAGGTGTAGAATCTGCACCTAAACACCCAATGGGCTGGAAGGCATTGGCAGTGTGAGTGTCAGACTGTGTCACATCTTACTTGTGTGAGAGCACAAGTAAATTGGGTTCAACCTCACGTTGGCCTTTTTGCTATGATCAAAATGTAGTATCTGATCTTTGATGGCCTTCAGGCTTAGATGTTGATCAGTCTGGGTGTGCCAGTGCAATGCCATTGCTGATTACGGATACTGTGACTTGGCATTGGTAAGTGCAAGAGGCCAAGGATTTGTCCTAAGGTCTCAAAAATTTACTTGGCCCATGCTGTAGGGAACAGTATGCCCTGGGGAAGTACCATCCCACTGCATTAAAAAGAATGGGTTGGGCTTGTCCTGATGCCTTTGTGACACTAGTTGTGGGGACTCAAACAATTTTTGAAGAGTTCTCAAACTGGGATTCCACATTACCAATGACCTTGTTGGTAAGAGAGCGGGGTACCAACATCTTGGTCATGATTTCAAATTGAGGTTGGGAAATGTTCCTTTTAGAAATGTTTTTATTTATCAAAATGAAATAAGCCCTTGTGTATTTTTAGATAAATTTTGTGGTTATGTAAGGTTTGTCAGTTTGGTTCAGTTGATAGGTAGAAAAATATTCATTTTGTAAATGCATTTATTGGAATGAAATTAGCCCTTGTGTATTTCTAACATTAATTTTTTTTGATATTCAAAACTTTTCAATTTAATTCAGTTGTTAAGAGAGCCACTTACCAATCAGTTGGTCATGATTTCAAATCACAGCAGGGGAATGTCAATTTTACAGATCGTTTTGGTTTAACATGACATGATTGACAAACATTAAAACTCTACTAAATTTGGAGAGGATTATTCTTGTTCTTGATGTGGTAGAAAAGCAAAATCTACTGAAGACTTGGATTAGAGTTGGACAATTATCATAAGATGAAAGAATTATTAGTCAAAATTAATAATCGTTGATAATGCTTCATCTGATGTAAAAAGTAAATTAAGATGATATTACTACTCTATTAAGTAAAAAATTGGGCAACTGAGGAGCACCTGAATTATTTCCTAGATTAGAATAGTATTTAGGACATGAAACATATGATCTTCATATCAATTAATAACATCTTCATTTAACTAATATAATCAATGATACAGCTTTCCCCTCTGAAAGTAAAGTGTAGCTATGAAGCCTTTCGCAAGCTGAAATGGTGTAAAACAAAGAATCAATTAACATTAATTTATTTGGGAAACGATTTTGAGCATTTTCCATTTTCACTATGATTGACAGTACTGGAATTTGAACTTGAGTCGCTGATTCCATCATCCTTGCTGTTACTGCTATGCCAATTGTAATTCAAGGCTTAGTAATCATGAAGCAATGATCATTAAGATCAGTCTGTAGCGAGTTCAATCCTCACAAGGTGACCCAATACTATAGCCCTATAGCAGACTAAGCTTAGTTTTGTAAATGATTAGAGAATGTACTCACTATCGCATGGTGGTTAGTATATTTAATGAGTTCAATCTTCACTGGGTGCTTCACTACTGTAGCCACGTACCAAACTAAATAACTATAATATATGGGACACCTTGCTGTTGAGCAATAGACTATTACTGCTATATTGAGTTTGATCCTGACTGAGTGCCCCATTATCTATGACTTTGTGCCAGACTTTAAACAAAGTCCCTAAAACTATTTTGTTCAAAATAAAAGAATAAAGTTTAGGAATGTTATTCTCTCTCAGGATATTCAATATGATTAACTTTACCTACAAAACTACATATTGTTAGAACAAAAATATAGAACAAGCACACACATACGTACAAGTACACACCTATACACTTGGACATATTCATACACACACATACATGCACATATATATATATATATATATGTAATGCTCTTCTATGGGAATAGAGCACTCTGGTGGATGAGGGATTTATGTGTAAATAAATATATCACTTTATTCAGCCTTACTGACTGTCGGAGGTAGGATATCGGTCTCTGGATCTGGAGCAAAGGTTTCAATCCTGCCTTGCAGTACTTATGGGTTAATGGAAAGTCTATAGCCACACTGAAGAGATGTGATACATCGAAACAGCTGTCTGTGGATGACACAATAATATATATATATATGTATATACATATAGACAGGCATGAATATTCATACATGAAGACGAATGTGCACATGTATGTGAATACTCGTGGATATATGCACACACACATACCCAGGTTTACTCATATACACGCATACACATACACATATGCAAACGCAAAAAAATATATATGCAATTACTCAAATATCTACACATATTCCTGCACATGAACACACAAACATCTATAAACACAGATACACACACACACACAACCTCGCATACGCTCATTTTAACATCATGATATGTTCGATTGATAACTTTATTAACTCTTCTCCAGCCAGAAATTGACGTTCAATTGTCAAATTTATTAAATCAACTCCATGACCCTATGCACTTTAGGAATAAACAAAACAAAACAAACACAAAATATCTATTTTGCTTTGGCTTCCATCAATGTTCCGTCACTTATAAATCTACAAATTGGTCTGACTAGTATCCTCATCTTTGTCATCACTGTGTGTCAGCTGATATATCTCTTTGTCTAGCCCAAATAAACTGATTAAAATGCAGAACAGGAGAAAGTAGACCACTATATCTACCTAGGACATCGAGTCTCCCTGAATTCCTCAAAAAAAAAATGAAATGAAGCAAAGATTCACTCTAGGATGGCAAGTTTTTGGTAGGGAAAGCTTAACCTTTCAGAATAAGATTTTCTTATTAGTTTTAAAAGGAAGGATATACAACCAATGCATCCACCTGATAGTCACTTATGGAGCTGAAACATGGAACCAAGCCAAAAGATTGACCCTCAAACTGAGAATCATGCAACATGCATATGAGAGAATCATAAAACAGCATAGTATATTAGAGAAAAAACAGGAGTGGTGGATATCATATAATCTGTCAGAAGACTTAAATGGCACTAGGCTGGTCCTGTTGCAAGAAAGTCAGACGACGAATAGACATCATGACTCACAAGGCGGATCCCCAGAGAATGAGGAACTGCGGCTGTCAAAATATGAAATGGCGTGACAAACTAGACAAGTTCAGAAAGTATTGGCTCTGTGATGCCCTTGATGGTCTGGTGAATCCTTGGGAAGGTCTATGACCAATGACACAAGCTAAGAGGATGATGATGATGATGATGATGATAATGATGATGGAAGAGTTAGCACAAAAACATGGGTATCTGCAGCTACTTTTCCAGGTGGTGGGGGGATATTTCCTGCGTGTGAGGTGAGGGACATTTCACGGTGGGGAGGATCTAATTCTGGGGAGAGGCAAAAGGATAAAAATTGGCAAACCTGTTTCCAGTGAATTGAACCCATGTAGCCCTATAAATGGCCTCCCCGAGCAATCAACCAAGTGGGCTACAGGTTCTCCTCTCTTTGCTCATCTGTGTCAATTTTTATTTTCTAAAAGTGTTTTAGGGGGTCTTTATGATCATTTTGGACCAACAATGCCCAAATCTTGTGCTGGTATCTTTTTAGATAATTTTTGATAAAAGATCTATCTTTGGATGATTTTAGATAAAAGATCTTTTTCTGAAGATGATTTTATATGATTTTTCACATAATTAGTTCTGGTACATGCACGGGCTACAGTGATTCATTTATGCAAGTTACGGATATAATACAGTCTTTTTATATGGGAACATTGAGTTGGATTTATGTAAAACAATTGTACTGTACCATTATCTCATAGGATTGATAATTCCAATAGTGTGTGAGGGAGAGTAGTAATGGTTGTTGGTTCTGTGTAGCGATGAGATGATGGTTGTAGCTACCATGGACAAAGGAGTTTGTCTCCACACACTTTGAGCTTACCACTATTGCTGTGACGTCACAATAAATGTTGATGGAGACAGAAGTGGCCTTCTCATCTAGATGTTAACATCCGGTAGCCATTTTGTTTCTTTGTTAGAAGAAATGATATGTGAGCCAAGTATGAATATGGATTCAGAGTTTATATGGGATCTATAATTGAAATAAAGACACATACAAATTTTTGGACAAATGGGACATACATTTGATGAATCGACTAATGAGACATTGATTAAAATACATATCAAGCTGAAAGGAAAATACATGTTAACATTAGTAAGATTGATCATGATAGAAGAGGCCTTTTTAGATGACATTACTGTGTAGTATCTTTATAGAGAAGGAGTGAAATGGTTATTTGGTTATTTGTAGTACAGGAGAAAATGATTAGTTAGGGAAACATGTAACATAACGGGTTTGATATTGTTCGGTTCAGCTATCGGATGGAATTGATTAGTAGTGCGTGCAATAATGAGTGGTAGATTTGGCTAGGCTAGAATATCAAAAGGTGGTTGGTTCAGTTTTAGGCGCAAGGAGCTAAAAGGGGTGAAGCAATAAGTGAATTAAATGCAGTGTTTGCGCTGAGTTGCCAGGGAAGGGTGGAAATGAGATAAGTGAAATAATTGTAATGTTTGCATTGACTTACTATAAAGCCCTTATGGATTCTCACATCAAGGAAGATCAGTGACAAAAGATAATATATTATAGTCACTGTCAAAGAATTGAAACTACACTGGCTGCAGGATTAGAGATAAAGAAAGGAGGTGAAAGAGAAGGGAAGTAACTGACTAAGAAAATCATGGCAAATGAGCGAGTGAACACGTACGTTCAGAGCTTTTATAAACACAACTTAAAAACAGTGGTTTTTGTATATGTGGCTAGTTTTGAAGTTTTGTATTCAAAGGTAAAACTTATTAATTTTTGTCTTTACTTTTAATTAAAAATAAAGGAACTGCTACAATCCTGTATAGACTATAAGGTTCAAACTTCCAAAGATCTTTGTCCTCAGTGAAAAGGCCTGATTTAGAGGGAGTGGGCAAGGCAATGCCAATCAGTGGATACTATTGTATACAATTTTTGTATATGGACAATCTACAAGCGAATGACATCAAGCAAGTGATCGAAACAAATTTGATTTGTCATGTTTCTCGCCTAACTTCGTTATCTCTGAACGAGAAGTTGATGCTATTTGTTAAATTTATTAAATAATAATAAATCATATTTTTGTGTGCCATCATTGGAAAGCATTGCACAATTCCACTTTCTTTTTTTTTTCATACAATTTGCTTTCCAATTACACCAATGGCTTCCAACTTTATCTCAGAATTTCAACAGGCAAAGCATAAAATTTGCTTTTCACTGTCGCTCCTATTTATGTGTACAAGTTGGACCTATGGGTATTCTCAACAAAGATATCATCATTACTTTTGCATATATATTTCTGCAATTTAAAGATATAACTTTATCTATGCAAATTATTATCTATGGAATCTATTTTTATTAAGTATAATAACAGACAAATGCAAATAAAACAAATCAATCTGTTGTTACAATTATTATTGATTACTTCTGCAATCTGTCTATACTCTTGTGGTCTACAGCAACTATAACTTAATTTTTAGGCTTCAGACTTGTGAAGGAGGAGTAATGAAATTGACAATGGGTAAGTATGATTAACTCCTGAAGGTTTCAATCTGTTCACATTTTCAATTTGCTGTTATGCATCACTTGAAATAGACATGTTCATCTGACATGTCATAAAAATGCTCAGTTCAAAAATAGAGCAACGAATCAATTTGAAATTTTTGATGAAATTGAATAAAACAGCTCAAGAATCTTTTTGTATTCTAACTAAAATTTATGGCAAGGCATGGCTATGGCATACGCATGTTTGAGTGGCATAAGTGATTTCAGGAAGGTCAAGAGAATGTTGATGATGAATGTTGTGGATGTCCATAGAAGTCAAAAACCAACAAAAATGTTAAAAGAAATCGTTCAAATTGTTTGCCAACTCAGCATCAAAATGATTGCAGAAGAGGACTCCATCAATAATGAGACTTTTTCTTCCTTTTTAACTGAACATTCTACGACATGTGAGAAAAATATTTCTGTATATCTTATCTCTGAATTTCAAGCTTCTCTCGAGAGCCACGTTCATCCCAAATAGAAAACCCATAAATATGCAATTGGGCATTAGGTTTGTCTTTATCAAGGACCGTCAACCAAAACTGCCAACATCGGTTTCTCCAGTTTTCAAGTGGCTCTAGCTGGCTGGCTATCTATGTATCATGCATGGAGGCTGCCATGATGGAGTTACTATAGGGCTGAATGATTTAAATATTTACTCCTTTTTGTGTCAAGAAAAGATGTTATTTCTATCTTTTTTTCAATTCCCCTCAAAAACATGTTTTTCATTTGGGGATGGGGGTCAAGTTTTGTCCCTTAGTTTTTGATCGGCTGCATTCACACTTGTTTTTTGAAAAACCAATCTTTTTAGTGATTCAACAAAAGGCAAGAGAAGTAACTTATTCATTGATCCCGCTTTTTCCCATTTTTTCAAATTGATTACCCCCAACATGTAACACTGCCAAAAGACATTGGTTTGCATCATAGTGTCTATTAAGTGACTAACCAGACCTGATGTCTATGTTTTTGCTAAGATCTGCATTTCAATATAGATATCAGTGTACAAGATGCAGATTTTGCCATTTTTTTTTAAAGGAAATTTGCATAAAAATTCCATTGCTAGATTGGTAGAGAAAGTGGAAGAACATACACCAAATTCAGAAACCTTGCAGTGCCATGTTACAGTTTTGCTTTTAAAATCCCCAAAACGGTTACATGGTAAACAACTGAATATCCCAACAAAAGAAAATGTACACATTGTACCATAATAATAAAGTATATATGAAACAGAAAAAACTCAGAAGAAAATTACATCATGATATCATGAGTTGGTTTGCATGCAGTCTGAAATTGAACCTGAAACAATGGATTTAATATTCACATAGGTGAACACTCAATAGAAGTGACATGAACAGCAAGCTGGTCTTGTTAAACTTACTGATCCCTCATCATTAAATATGTTTTTTTGTGTAACTTATGTAAGTAAGCCCTGTTTCAAAACATCAAATGATGTTTAGTATGAAATAACATCCATATACAATACATTAAAATATCATCCTTTATGAAATAACCAACTACACATATGACATAAGCCATATATTAAAATCATAGCTGAAAGGAAGGTGGTGTTTGATCAACACTGATGGGGTGTCATGTTATCATAACTGTTTTGTTTTTAAAATCCTTAAAACAGTTAAATGGTAAATAACTGATGGTCCCAACAAGAGAAAATTTATACAATGTATCATAATAATAAAGTATATGTAAAACAGGGAAAAACACTGATGAATATTACATAAATTACATTGAGAGATATTGGGAAATAAGTGTCTAAAGTGATGCAAAGGAATTTTTGAAAAAGTTTTTTAATACTTAGTGTTTAAAGCTGTAAAGCTTTCTAGACTGTGTATGCATATTTGTATCTGGTAAGATCAGATACAATGGAAAAGAATAAGATATATAGAGATTGGAACTTTTGTATATATTTGTGTTTGTGTCTAGCTTTGTGTTCGAGAGTTTTGTTATTTGTCTTTTTTGGACAATTTTTTGTCATTTTTGTTTTTGTTTAATAATCATATTCATTTTTAAAGTTGCTCACTGTTTTAGTTTCTATTATTCCTGGTTCCAATTGTTGACAACTCTTTTGGGAGAAGTATCCCTGTCTTGAATTTTTCCTGCAATGTTCTTTGTATTTTTTCTTTCATTCATTTTGAAGAATTTTTTTGCTGGGATTTTGTTGATATTTTTTATCATTTTAAATCTTTATATTATTTCTCCTATTATTCTCCTTTCTTATAAAGTTAGTTTTAATTTTTAAATCTTCCATCATAGAAGGCTGCTAACTAGTTATAGGACAAGTTTTGTTCCTCTTCTGTGGATGTTTCCCAATACTTTTATATCTTTTTCGCAATGAGGAGAACATGCTTGTACTGCATATTCTAATTTTTATCATTCCAGTTATTTTTGCATCTTTTTAAAAAATTTCTTTCATACATGGTTATGGATTTTGAGTTTTGATGTCATGATTATGCCAAGGTCTTTTTCCTGCTCAGCTCTTTCTAATTTATTATTATTCGTGTAGTAGATGTTTTGCTTTTATTCTCATATGGATTACTTTGCATTTGTTTATATTGAAGTGCAGTCGCCATGTTTTAGACCAATCTTGAAATTCTTTCATGTTATCATTTTTGCTGTGTTGTATTGACCTTTTATTGTTTCATAAATTTTTGAGTCATCTGCAAGTGAGCTACATTTTGATTGCAATGTTTTTGGTAAATTCTTAATGTATAATATAAAGAGTATTTCACTTAATTCTGGCTCTTGTGTCACATCCCTGTGTATTACTTTCCATCCTGACTTCATATCGTTTTCTTTCTGTTAAAAGTCTTCTATCCATGTTAATATATTTCCTTTGATGTTGGAGGATTTTAGTTTGTATAGTAGCCTTCTGTTAGGTACTGAGTCACAAAGGCTCACTGAAGTCAACATACATTATATTCATTGGGTTTCCTTTGTTGTCTAGTTTTATCCAGTGTTTTCATTTTATTCATTAACATAAAAAGGCCTTCATCTTCTTTTTTAGATAGTGTAGTAAAATTATCATTTATTTCATGTGCACATTTACATTCTTTTCCTTGGGAGGTTTTTTCATTTCATAGATGGACTTTCTGATGATGGTTTTTGGTTAGCATATTTATAGAGATTTTTTTGTTTGATTTCATTTCATATACCAGATCTTGTTTGTTATTGCATTTGATTATTTCTGATAAGTTTGTCTGTTTTATCTCTTTGTGTGCAGTATTGTATTTATTGAAGTCTGGTAATGTTTTTCAGATATCTTCTCCAAGCACATCTTCATTCTTTTATAGCCTTTTTAGCTTCATTGCTGAACCAAGTTGGTTTCTTGTACTTCTTGTTTGTATTGTGATATATCATTGGGATTTTCAATTGTATATTTTTAATATATTGTTCTTTGCATTTTCTCCAAATTTGATCTATTTTGTCTTTTTTGAACAGTAATGTCCATTTAATGTTGAATGCTGTCTTTATGTTTTCTTCGTTACTTTCTAAGTAGTTATATTTGTTTTGACAGTTTTAGTCATCTATTTTTGTTTTCATGTTGTATTCAATTATTATTGTTGCATGGTCACTTTGGCCTAATGGGTCCATTCTTTTCAAGTTACTGTATTGTCATTATATTTTGTAAGGATAAAGTGCTGGGTTTGTAGTATATACATATAAAATTGTAAAACCCAGAGAAAAAAGTATGTAAATTACATCAACAAATATTGGGCGATGAATAACGGATATTATATAAATTCTTTCTGTATGTATTTAATGTTTAAAGCTGTAAAGCTTTCTGGACCAATTGTATATATATATATATATATATATATAAATAGCGGATGTAAAGTGATCCGACAGAAAGCAGATAAAAGTGAAAATTGGAAAGTGAAGAGAAAAAGTTTAGCATGATCCTACATTACAAATTGACCCCCTCCCCAGTCATTTTTTTGTCAGCACAAAAATGATCTCATGTTGGTTCGGCTGTTTTAGACAGAAAAAATCGACTCTGATAAAATTCTCACTTTGGTTCATCATAAAATTATCCATTTCATTTATGGTGATGGATAGTTGCAGAAAAGGTTTAAATAGCTCTTTGATCACAACCATGCTGTGATCAGTAACTTTTTCAACCTTTCCTGAAACTATGTGTCACCGTAAGTGAAATGGATAATTTTATTTCCGTGGTTCATGTGGTTGATTGTGGAGCTTTCTCTTTTACATTAACCCATTAACTGCAGATGCTGGAAATTTCACTCATTGAAGATCTGTGGCCATTTCATTGGGATTGATGGCAACTCAGTTCTGTAAGTCAAAGCTTTTTATCTTGCAGTGGATAACTTGCAATGAGAACTTGCAATGGATAACTTACAGTGAACAATGGCTTTTATCTTGAGATGTATAATTTGCAATAGAGAATTTGCTGTGGATAATGATTTTTATCTTGCAAAGGACTACTATTACTCTTTGTTACCTTCCAAAGGCAATAGGTTAAGCTTTGCTCTGGCTTACAGCCATAGTGGGGCAAATGATATCAAATTGCTGGGAGCTTTTCGGACAGACCTTGTATGCATCTCCATAAGTGTGATGGATAACTTTATTTATTTGGTTTGTGATTAGTGTAGCTTCAAACCTTGTCTTTTGACATAACTGAATCCCCTTTTGCGAACTATATTTGCTTCAGTCTTTTTATCTTTATTTTCAAAGTTGTTTTCTTATAATTCATTAATTTTTATTTATTGAAAACATTCTTCACAAATAAGTTACTCAATAACAATTGAAAAATTATAATGTATTCGTTATGAAATGTTGAAATACAGAAGTTTTTCATGGTCAAAATGATTTATGTTGCCGTAATGTAGGTCTTCATAGGAACCTAATTCATGTCTCTCATCTGGAATTATCAAATTTTGATTGTGCTACCCCTGTTTTGATCAAAATAAATTTTGACTAAATTAAAACCACATATTTCTTTATTTTGTGTAAAAAAAGACAGAGAACTGTGTCAAAAGATAAGCAATAGCTCTTGAGTGGCGAAAACCAAAAAATCAATCGTTTGGATTAATCAAATTTGGGTCTTCAAAAGTGTCTTTGTGCCAGTTTCTTTGCTGCCATGCTAGGTTGATGAGTTACTTGCTCAACACTTTGCTTATCTTTTCTTACTATTTGTCGGATAATTTTATTTATATTTTCTTTGATCTTGACTTTTTAGAGTTTTTGTTGCAAATCTATTCAAACCATCAATCTACAACAATGAATAAACAGCTTATATCAGAAATAAAGGATAAACTCTACGTGAGACTTGAACCCATGTTGCTTTTGCTTGGTTAATTCTGACTAAACTACAAGAACTCTACCATTGGCAAAAGATCAAATTTGATCTTTAAACCTGCGCTTTATATTTCTCTGATCCCTTGGCACCATATTTGTTATTGTTAGCACTCTATCAGAATAAGTAGCAGCAATTTTATCTTTATTTATTATTTATTGCCACAAACGCAACTAAAAATATAAGATGAAAGAAAATACAATTCAAAAATAGATAATATTAATGAAGGTTGACAATGTTTTATCTAATAAAAAATGAATAAAGATAACATTGTCAAATATTGGAGGGTTCAGAGAATCATGCTGGACAGAGCCATGAAGGTTCTAAAATTTAATTCCTCACGGTGTTTTAATGGCTTAGTTTAGTTGCTTAGCAGTGCCCTTCTGGCAGTACTTTTTATCTCTGATGTATGTAAATAGGATATTTTGATGCAAAACTATCTCTACCGCATGTAAATGAAATATTTCTATTGAAAAACTATCCTTGCCATATGTTAATGAAATATTTCAATGCAAAAATCATCCTTGCCATTTCTTAATACTAGTTGTTAAATGTTAAGGAAACGAGTGGCAGGGAATAGCAGAGAGTTTGTTTATGCTTTGGAACTAGTAGTATTAAGAAGTGGCAGGGAATGGCAGGGAACTTGTTTTTGTTTTAGAATTAATCGTATAAAGAAGTGGCAAGGAGTTCATTTATGCTTAAGAACCAAAAGTTTGATGAAGTGGCAGAGAATGCCAGGGAGTTTTTTTTATCTTTGAGAACTAGAAGTATTAAGAGTTGGCACTGAATGGCAGGGAACTTGCATATGTTTGCTAATTTGTAGTATCAAGAAGTGGCAGGAAATGTCAGTGAGTGGATGGGATAAAAAGTATCTCCAGTGCCCATCTTCTCTTCAGGTTATACAGTACCAGTTAAAAAGAAAAACTCTGCAAAGAACCCTAAACATTCACTTGGAACTACTATATTTGTTTCATTTTTATCACAAAGAAATAGGCAACACCATCTTTTTGCCCATGCTAACTCATCAGTGTAAGATGTGGACACTGACCAAAGCGCCACAGAGGAAAATCATCACCTAAGAGATGATGAGAGATTTGATTAGTAAGGAGAAGATCAGAGAAATTTCCAGAGTAATGCCAATCCACAAATACATCCGGCGCCAGAGAATTTAATGGTTTCGGACACCTGACAAGAATGGCGACCAACCAACCAGCATTCAGAGCCAACAATCTCATAAGTCCAGGTGTCCAGGCAAGAGAATGACCTCGCAGGCTTTGGATCGGAAGCGTGGCAGGAACACTCAAGCCCCATTGCCTGTCTGTCACAAAGGTGACCCACCATCAACCACCATCTCCAGACCCTAACAACAAAACTTGGAAGATGAAAGGAAGAAAAAAAAAAAAAAGTCAGGAAGATTTTTCTATTATACAGCCAGTTTTTATTCTCCATTCTCATTGTTTTTAGAGACCATCAATTGAATCTGTCACCAAAACGGTGATCAAAACTGTCAGCATGAGAAACTGTCACATGACCAACATCTGTTGGCAGTATTCCGTGTTGGAGGTGATCAATTGGAAATTTTGAAAAAAACATCGATCAATAAATACATTACTTCTCTCACCTTTTGTTGGACAGTGATCATTGAAAATTCTGAATTATTAAAAAAAACAAGCACGAATGCTGCTGGACTCAAACTAAGGGATCAATTTGAACTTACATCGTAAATTGAACCCCGACTAATAACCTGGGGTTGGATTTTGAAAAGACAAAAAGTTTTTTCTAGACATAATAAGGAGTAAATGTTTAAATTTTCAGCCCTCTGGCTCCTTTGATAGTGCTCATGCATGCAATATATACATAGATAGCCAGCCAGAATAACTTGAAAACTGGAGAAATGTATGTTGACAGTTTAGGTTGACAGTTTTGAATTGGTAGGATTTCCTTTTCTCGATTGATAACTCAACTTTTTACTGAAATTCCATGGTTATTTTCTGTGTCAGGCACTCAATCTTCACACCAGTGAAAAGAGACCAGAATGATTGTCACATTGAGAATTGACAAGGATTCTTCTGATAGGGCAGAATTTAAAAAAAAAAGAAGCTTATTTTCTTCTATTTTTTCTGCCTCAATCAAAGCGTATGTAAATAGGGAGTTATTTATGCCACAGAAAAAAAACTCTGTTTAAGTAGTTTATTGATGTGAAAAATTGTAATGTTGGAAAGACTTGAACATGACATGTTTGAAATGAAGACTCATCATCATCATCATCATAATCAGTCTTTTAGTGTCCGTCGTTGGACATAGACCTTCCCCAGGGTCCGCCATATTTCTCTATCATGAGAGTAACAGAGCAAGTATTTTCTAAATTTGTCTAGTTCATCTCTCCATCTTGTATTCTGTTGGCCTCATGTTTTGCATGTGATCTCTGGGGATCCATGTTGTGAGTCGTGATGTCTATCGGTTGACTGTCATTCTTGCAACGTGATATGCCCATTGCCTTTTAAGTTTTCTACGAGTCTATGATGTCTCGGACTCCCATTTTCTTCCTGATATACTGTGCTGTCTTGTGATCTCTCCACATAAGGTTGAGCATGATACTCTTATGTGCACATTGCATGGTTCTCAGTTATTGGGTCTGTCTCTTGGTTATGTCTAAATAAGCAATGAAAAAAAAAACACTAAAAAATAAACAAATATTGGGTAAGGCACTTGTTCACTCTGGATTTGAAAATGTTGAGATTTTACTCGTAGGGAAAGTTATTGCACAAAATTCAGATTGTAAATGAATGAACAAATTATGCTGAATAATCAGCAAATATTTTCTTGGCAAATCCAAGAGAATTGAAACAATTACTATGTAAAGTTTATTTATTCATTTATCTATCATTTCATCATTGCCAATTATGTACAATATTTACACGTCAACTTTTAAAATTAATATAAAATTCATAGAAGCATTATGAAATATACATAAATATAAATAATATTTATAATTGAACATAATGAGCATTCGATCAGACAGATCCTCAAAATCTCCTGGTAAGCTTGAGGGTATTTCATAATTAGAAACTGCCAACCCAAACAGTCAGCATGGATTTCTTTAGTTTTCAAATTGGTCTGGCTGGTTGGTTATGTGTGTATGTATGTATCATATAAAGGCCTTTGTAATAGATATGGAGGGCTGAAAATTTCAACATTTGCACCTAATTATGTTTAGAAAAAAATATCTTTTTGTTTTATCAAAATTTCACCCCCAAATGGGTTTTAGTGAGAGGTTCAATTAGCAATGTATGTTTATGGTAAATTGGTCCCTTTGAGCCCAGCTGTGTTCATGCTTGTTTTTTGAAAATTTAGACATTTTTTGTAATAAAGCAAAAGGTGAGGGAAGTAATTTATCCTTTGATCACTTCTTTTTCCAATTTATTTAGTTGATCACCCCAACGCAGTATGCTGCCAAGAGAGGTTGATCACATAACGGTCTTTTTTGAGTGGCTAGCAGGAACTTTTTTTTAACTAATGCAAACTATTTTAAAAACTCTCTAAACTAGCGCTATTTTTAACATGACTCGGTAACTTATTCAAAAATTATATTATTCTTTCAGAAAAAAAAAATCTAAAAAGTTAACAAGCCCCACCAACCAAGCTTCAGGCATGAGCAATACAAATATATATTTTAGTATAAATGTATCCATAGCAAATAAAAAATGCTTATCTTGCATGAAATTTTTGTTCTATGCCTATTTCCAATGATACTTCATATTTTCTGTCTTTTGATAATTATAAAATAATTAGATCACCTAATTGAGAGAAAAACAAATTCTCTTTCAATTGAGAAAAAACACCAGTTTATTGATGAAAAATCTGAGATGCTTATATTTGGTTTTTGTCAATGATATCAGCAGTAGCAGTAGTAGTATTAGTAGTGGTGTAGACATGAACACACAGTTGCATGTTTTTTACGCATGTGGAAGCACAGACATAAGCTTTGCATTAGCCTCTTCCTTTTTGTTTGCTGTTGCATGACAGAAACAACAAACCAAAAAAGGTGACTACAACTTTTATATTATAATAAAAAATACAATGATGCAGGATCAGAGTTTTCATCTTGATTACTGGTTTAATAATATTCATTGCAATATACTTATTAGTCTTAAAAAATACTGATTTGAAAATAGGACCAAAAAAATTTGTTTGCATCTAATGTTTGTAAAAATTGTTATATATAGAGGGCATGACCAGAAAATGTGTAGGTTTTGCTTAAAGAAATAAACAATTGGTAAGTAAGAGGTTGACACCTTTAATAGTTGTTTTTTTGTAAAATCTAAGATATTGCAGTGCATTATCATAACATTGAATAAATGAAAAGCTAGCATTTTCATGGCCCTAGGAAAAAATTAATGCACATTTGACAATATAGAAATTGAACATGATCTTTGATGTACATCTTCTTACGCCACACAATCATGTGATGAGGGTGTTGGTGACGCAGACCAAAAGATGGATTCAGTATATCAAGTGTACTAACTAGCAAGTTTTGTGATCAAATCTTGGCATGGGAATTGCACATTCTCAGGCACAGATTCGCACAGATTCCTGGGTAGACCTTGAGACCGCTATTGAAATGTTTGAAAGAGGAAGTTTTGGTTTAAGATTCTTATAGCATGAAATTTCTTTAAAAATTTCTTTCAGTCTTAAATAATATTTGGCAATCCTTCATTTTGTGAAAGCAAAAATTTCAACCATTGCTGAAATTGACTATGGATGCAGAATAGGACAAAAATAAGATTACTTGTGACTGAAATTGTATGAATAACTAATTGTATCAATAATTATTATAAATTCTAAAGTTTAACAAACTCACTCACATGATGTTAGAAAATGGCGATCAAAAGTTGTACACCGTTTTTAACACTGAATGATTGAGAGTGTGGAAAATTCACAAAAGGAAAACAGAAGTTAGTACATAAAATATATTGTTATTGCTTTGAATATCATCCAATTCAACAATGGTTTTTCCTTTTTTCTACATCTGTAGTCGAATTTAGCTGGGTTGAAATTTTTGCTCTCATAAAACAAAGGATTGTTCAATATATTTTTAACAAAAAAGGGGATAACTGAAAGGAGCTAAGGGATTACTTTGAAGGTGTATTGCCGTATGATGGATGGGAAGTAACAGTTTTTTGATGAGACAAAAATTTTCTCCAAATAGTGAATCTGACCTTCAATTCTTTGGAATTCTTTAATTCTTAAGGAAAATTAAAATATGTAAAAGTTTATAGTCGGACTAATTTTCACTGAAGTTTGTTTTAAAAGTACATGAAAAATTATTTTGTTGAATACAGTTATTTGAAAAGATCTGTTTACTTACATCCATACGGAAAAATGTTATTACTGTTGACAATAACCTATCTTTGAATTTCATCACATTTGCATAGATGGAGTTGTAGCTCAGTGGTGGGACTGAGCAACTATCAGCAGGCAAATTGTATGTTCAAATCCAGGTATGGTCATGAAGAATTTAGAATTTCCATTTGGATAATATGTGCACCCAAACATAATTACAGACAATCTTATAAATGAATAAATTCATACAATTGCAGCTGCAAAAAGAGCTGTTAAACAAACCCTTCATCAGATGATGACCTTGAAATAAACTTTTTGTACTCACTGTATATGAGGACCATAAATCGTTTGGGGATTTTTCCTCTGTAGAACAGAGTTGGAATAACCCTATTTATCTTGAAGAAATATTGATTGATGGGTTCGGCTCCTGTAGATTGAGCTAGAGAGTTCTAGGCAGCACGAGCAACAATGCGTAAGATTCAATCTATTTCAAGGTGTGCCACGGAACTCTTTTAGTTGAAGGGAGATTATTGCCATTTAGGTAAATATAACTGGTGGGTTGAAATTGATGGGTTGGCGAGATTCTTGAGTGGAAACTCACCAAATCAAAACATTGTCTTTCCCTGCCTTCAGTCTTTCTCTTCATTAATATTGAAGAAATCTGTGTGTGTGTGTGTGTGTGTGCACTGTGGTTACTCGACTACTGGCATTTGTATAACATTCACATCTGCCAGATCTATTGATCAGCAAATAAGACAGAGCAGAGCTGAATTTGAAGTCTTTTGGATCTGCAGATCTTGAGAAAACTAAGAAAAATAAGTGAAAAATTATCTCACTTGATTTCCGCTATTTGGAATTTAGATATGAAACATCTTAATTCGCGACACTGAGAAGAAGTAACTGAAATATTTCAGAGCCATAGTTTTGTATGGCTCCAAAGCATTTTGGCTACACCTCTTCAGTGTTGCCAATTTGGATATTTTCTATCTAAATTTAGATCCATTGCCAATTTAGATATCTTATAGCAAAATTTTCATATTTCTAAAGAAAGATAGATAATTACAAGAAACTATGAATGAAACTGAATTTTTATTCAAAAAAACTTATCTCTCAAGAATTACTGATCCAAGAAATTTTGAAGTTGGTATGACATTGCATTATGCGTGAATGTCAATTTAATACAATTGCCACCTATTGAGTGATTGTAGTACATAGATTTCTAAAAAAAAATGCTGATCAAAATAACTTCAAACTGACTTGTGTGCTCCTACTTACCTCAACACCTACGAAAAGAATGTGACACAAGGTCGTTTTTAAGGTAGGATGGAGTGGAGAACCCAGATAATAGCTCCAATCCCAGCAACCGAAGTTGCAAGAGCATTGGGACAAGCTTGACTCATCCCTTTGAATCCAATGGGATAGTGCTGCTCTGAGTGGAACTGCTTTCCTCACGACTGGGCGGAGTAATAATGTGAGGACCTAAGACAAGTCCAAGGGTTCTCAATGCGCTTAGCAATGCCAATACTCAGTATCCCGCATTGGCTATGGCATTGCACCTGCGTACTTGGACTGAACACACCTTGCCCACCAATCTCTGGCCCATCGGATGTCTAGGAGCAGTTTCTCCACCTTGGACAAGGCCATGGTGCAGATACTACACTCCAATCAGAGCCAATAGGCCAGAAAGAAGAGGTGGCGGATGTATTAACTCAATATATCTAGTGAATGTCAACTTTTCTAAAATGGCTAGTAATCAAGATATTATGGTGCACTCACACACACACATACGGATAGAAATTTCTTCAGCTGTAGTTAGATTGTAGTTAGGCATTCATATTGAGTTTCAGTAGCTGGCCATCTAGGCATAATTCCAGTGCATTGGATTTGCAAAGTTTTGAAAAAAGAAATAAATGTATTACATGCGGATACACATTACCCTCCCTATCTAAAAGTAGAGCAGAGGTACAGAGGACTGAGACGCTGGAGAGAGCTGAAGAGAGTACACACTGTCTCTATAATGGCTAGCCACAAAATAAATACTGAAAACTACACTCTCTTTTTGCCTTTTTTTATAAAAGCAAAAACATAGCATGAAGTTAACTTTTTGTAGAGAATTGGATACCTGTATGTATATTTTCTGCTACACCCACCAGATGATAAAAGATGTGAGGTTGTACACCAGACGATAAAAGATATGAGGTTCTACACTATAACCAATAATAGAAACTCATATCCATTTGCTTGTAATTCATTGTCATAACCACTGAGCTATAGAAGCAGATGCTCATCCAGGATTGATTCTGAAATTATTTCAGTCCAAAGCTTTTTATAAAATCAGAATGGAAAATGGGGGATACCTATATTTGAAAATCAATTGTTTACGAAAAAATACCGTTTTTTTAGTCGCAGTGCCTGATATTCACAAAGTCCACGATTAGTTTCTACTATATAAAGATCCACTTTGATAATTAAATGAAAATAGATACTTGAAAAAGTGTCTACAGTAGTAACACCGGGTTTAAGCTTAAAAAATTTGAGACTCTTACATTGTTACTTCTTATATTGTCACTTCATTGAACTCTGGAATTCTGAATAGAGACATCAGGTACCTTTCTGTTTTATATCTAGATAAGCATCGTATACATTTATGTGTATGATGAGGATTATAAAAATACACGCATATTCATATGGTGGAGGGGCAGACAAATAGACAGACAGAAATGAATGAATACAGATAGAACAATATGAAGTTGGAAGAGACACATGTATTCCAATTTCTTCAATTCAATAGAATCTCTACTTTTTAATTTCTTTACTCTTGGGGTTTCTTGGATTTGTTGAAGTTAAAGCAGCATTTGGAGTAATCATTCTTTTTTAAACCCTAAAAGATATCATAGAATCCATTGGAAAACTCAAATGGCAATGGGCAGGGCATGTAGCAAGAATGTCAAACAACGTGGATCCCCAGATATCATATGCAAAACTATAGCTGGCAAAATACAAGACGGGGTGACGGAATAGAAAGTACTCAATCCATGACGTCCTCTGATAGAGAGGTGTGGCAAATCCTTGGGAAGGTCTATATACAACGACAGACACTGAGGGGCTGAGGATGATGATGATGATGAGGAGGAGGAGTATGAATTAGAAATGGTCAACTGTAATCGTCAACATTTGTTTCTTCAGTTTTTAAGTTGGTCTGTATGGCCTGCTGACTATATATGTATGCATGTATGTGCGACATATATAGGCTGGGCCAATAGAGCTAGAGGGATGAATATCCAAACATCCCGAAAAAAGCAAAAGAAATGTTATTCTAGACATCATAAGGAGTAAATGTTTGAATGTTCATTCCTCTAGCCCCATTTTACACTTACATATCCAGTCAGCCAGACCATCCTTAAACTGAAGAAACCCATGTTGACAGATTTCATGATTGTTTTGTTTGATGGTTTCTAATACACAAAAATTCATTTCTGACAGCACAAGACAATGTGGAATGTACACAAAAAGCCACCAACATCAGATACTATTAATCACTGCTACCCACAACAGACTGGTTTAAACACTGTTGATGAGTTTAGGGTAGTCATGTTTTCTGACACTCATATGCATCTATATATCCGGACTTCACTCACTCAGCTCCAACTGTTCATCATACAAACATGAAATTTTGCACATGCACTTTTTTCTAAAAAAATTCCCCTTCCCCAAAATTTTGAGACTATTGTGGTCTTATGGAAGATTAAGCTAAGCCTTATGCATATCTACGTATGACTGCTATAGAGCGATGGTTAACAAGCTGATCTTGAAAACCATTGATAGTGAGTTTGACTTTCACCGGGCACCCAATTATTGTGGCCTTGTACCAGTCTATGGTAACTAAGTTGCCTGCTACAGAATTTCAGTAAGTTAATCAGCTAATCTGCTAATCTTCTAATCCATTGTTACCTCTGCCAACAAAGTTGGAGAGGTATATGTATTCAGTCGTATCCATTTTTCCATCTGCCTATCCATATGATATGAATTTTGATGAAATCTTACAGAAGGATGGGCAACAGGGTAAGGAAGAGTTGTTCGGATTTTGGAGTGGATCCAGGAACTCCTTTCCAATTAGGAGATATATTCCCATTCTTTTCTTCATTCTTCTCTCTTTTCCTGACTGTCTGCCCAATATCTCCCAAAGTTCTCAATGAATTTCAATGAAATGTTTTGGAAAGATAGATTATAGGCTACGGCAGTAAAATTGGGAGGGGGGGAGGATCTATGCAGAATTACTTCCCCTGACAATGGAAGAGTTATGCTATCTTTGAGAGCTTTTAGTTAATAGAGGGATTTTTAAGCCCCACTATTTTCATTATGAATGACTTCTTTTTATTCAGTTCATATTTACAATTTTTGGGTATAAAATCATATTATATTCAAATAGCTTCTTTTTCTTTTTTGATTATTGCACAACAGTCTGCTTAATATTTAAAATAATGCTAACAGAGGAGCAGGGTGGGTTGGGGGAATACGTTCCTTGTAGGACCCACTCAAATACTCAGTGGGATTTGTTGTTGCATAATGTTGGCAAAATGTAGTAAGTGAACTACTATTCATAAAACTTTGGGGGGCTCCCCTGCATTCAGGATTAGGTGTGGTGATGTAAAATAGGTCTCCCCATCTCCTTCTTTAGCTCCGGCAGAGGAGATATTGTAATAAAAATCCAGTAGCTTTTTCTTCTTTCTTCTTTAAAAGCACAACAGCACCGAGAAATGTCTGGATATTCTATTTTCTGCTACAGGCAAGAAGCCATTTTCTTCTGACCCTCGTCTTGGCAAATTCAACAGTATTGATTATTTGGTATGAGATTCAATGAGTTATCTCTGCATTTTGTGAATTTCAAGTCCAAGTCTGGAGTTGACTTTGTTTTTCCTCAGTAAAAAGAACATAAACAAGAAAAAACCCTACCAAATTTAAGGGAGACACCTCTGCACTGTCTGTCTGTCGGTATCATCTCATTAAACCATGTTGATATTAAATCTTCACATTTCTCTGCCATGGTTTGAAATCATGACCAAATGATTGGTAGCTGGCTCTCTTACAGACTGAGCCAAACTGACAAGTCCTACGTATCTACTTCAAAAGAACAAAGAAATAAATACCAAAATAAGCACAGAATAGAACAAGCAAAGAAATAAAAATGAATAAATAGATAAAAATAAAAAATCCTGAGTGCTTTGAACAATAGTGAAAATCTCTGCATGTGATAATATGCAAATGCATTGAAATAATAGGCCAAGTTATAGTGCAACTCATATGATAAAATTATTAATTATATATATTTATGTATATATATATATATATATATATATATATGTATATATATATATATATATATATATATATATATATATGTATATATATATATATACATATATATATATATATATATATATATATATATATATATATATATATATATATATATATATATGTATATATATATATATACATATATATATATATATATATATATATATATATATATATGTTGAAATAAAGGATTTGCTTCTCAGACACATTTATGTTTCTCCCCTGTTTGAGCTTCTTCAGGCAAATTCTTTTATTTCATCATATTTTAAGCTCTTCTCTAACTTAACTTAATGTTTAATGTTGAATATATTGAACACTTTATCAAATAAACCAATCACCCGTCGGATACTGCATTATATCATATTATATTACATTCTATTCCAGATTTGTACTTTGTATTCATATATATATATATATATATATATATATAAATATATATATGTATGTATATGTATATATCCCTAATAGAGTTATACAACAACAGCATGATAATTAGAAGAACACAAAATATACTCAAACCCACTTCCACAAAACCTGTTACGTTCTACTTAGGGTTCCCAAAATAACCCAGGTAGACCAGTCATCTCCTCCACTAACAGTAACACTACCAAACTAACTAAAAATGTAGATCACCACATCCAACCCTTAGCAATGCAAATTAAATCATACATACGTGACACCACAGACCTCCTAAACAAAATAAAACACATTAAAGCAATCCCAAACAAAGCACTTCTAGTCAGTATGGATGTTAAATCTCTATACTCCAACATCAAACATGATGAAGGCATCCTAGCTCTTACAGAAGCCCTAAACAATAGAAAAAAACCCAGCACAATAACAATCACCACCATAATTCTAACTCTAAATAGCTTTAACCCTAACAATAGACACTTCCTCCAGGTGAAAGGCTGCACCATAGGCACAGTAGCGGCCACATCCTATGCTAATATTTTCATGGGTAAATTTGAAGAAACCTACATTTACCCAGAGATATATAACGATTGCATTTTTTATAGCAGATGTATACAAATGACATTTTTTTTATATACACAGGAAATAAGACCAAACTAGAGAATTTCTTTTCACATTTAAACTTGACACACAATTCCATTAAATCTGATTTTGTGACATCTGCTGACTACTTCCTAGACACCCGCATATACATAGACAATAGCAGAAACCTCCAAACTGCCCTCTACACTAAACCCACAGACACTCATGATTACCTCCACTCAAAATCAGCTCACCCCCAATACCTGAAAAGAAGCCTACCGTTTTCACAAGCTCTTAGAATTAGAAGAATTTGCTCTACAGATAGTGAACTCAACAGACACAACCATAACCTAGTGCAATATTTCACTCAACGAGGATATCCAGTAGATGATACAAAAAGCCAATCAAAAAAGGCAACTACAATGCCCAAGGATGAAACCCTTAAGCTCTCCTACAATAATAAACCTGACCGCATACCACTTATAACCACCTTCAACAACACTCTCCCACCCTTAGCACATATTATCAATAGGAGATGGAATATCCTCCCACTTGAAACAGATCTCAAAGAAATATTCGTAGAACCATATTTCATCATCTACCGTAGACACTAGAATATCAAAGACATGATTGGCAGCAACAATATGATAAACAATAAAGTCTCATATGACAACATCCTTAAAACCACTAAATTCTGTAAACCATGCGACATAAGAAATAGTCTATGTTGCAACCACCTTAAGTACACCAACACCTTCACTAGCTCTATCACTAACAAGAATTACTACATATACCATAGCACTAACTGTCGTAGCAAAAACATTATGTACCTTCTTGAGTGCAATAGAGGCAAGTCACAATATAGAGGCAAGTCCAAGTGGCAATTTAATATTAGTCTCAACAATTACAGACACGGAATTTAATCACAAAACCATCCCAGTCCACTTTCCATAGAAGTACATTTTTGCACCCCTGGACGCAATTTTGCCACAGACGCTAGATTCACAATCATTGAAAAATAGAAAAAAATACTCCCTCTGACATAACTAAAGTTCTAGACAGACATAAAGATATATGGATCAACAAACTCAAAACTCTCTTCACTGATGGACTTAACACCAAACTTAACAACCCTAACCACACAAATCTCTAAGTCATAATCCTCCCTCTAATGAACACTCTACCCTCTCTCAGGTATATCTAATATTGGGAACTTTACTGTCACTCAGACTCTACAAATAAAACTAAAACGTCTGTAGGGCATTCCACTTGTACAAATCAGAGCTAACATATTTTCAATGACCTGTAAGGTTAATACATACCAAGTTCCTTAGCCTCGTCACCCCACCATTTGTACTATCTCTAACCTACCCACACAACCCAATACTAAACCATTACCCTTCTACATTGACACCCTATGGCCTCTCCAAAAGCTACTACTGCTGCATAACCACGTCTTGCCACAGGCAAGCTCAGACTTCATCACAGACTGAACCAAGTCCCACACATTAGGATGACGCGGAAAGATTGGATTCCAATTTTTGCTTCCAAAGCGAAACATCTGATGGTAAATTTATTTTTCACAGAAAACTCTTAACCACTGAATGGTACACCCACCCACACACACACACACACACACAGAGCACATGCTACTGAGGATGATAATACCTCCTGAAACATGTTTAGCTCACTAATGAATACATTTATGGATTGATAAACTAAGTTTCCATACACTTTTACTTCTGAGTCTATCTCACTTCCTATGGATCACATTATATATATTTATATATATATATATATATATATATATGTATATATATATATATATATATATATATATATACATATATATATATATATATATGTATATGTACATGTATATATATATATATATATATACAAATATATATACACACATATATATATATGTATATATGTATATATATATATATATATATATATATATATATATACATATATATATATACACACATGTATATACACACATATACATATATGTATACATATTAAAACAACCAATTGTGAAGGGAGGAAAAGTTAAATATGAAATGATATTGTGAAGAAGCCACTTTTATGATTTCAAACATGAAAGTCTGAAAGTTAAGCAATATTTTCTCCTGCCCTAACTTCTTCAAAATGTTGGTTAACGTTATATTTCCGTCCTTACTTGAATTCTGTGGATAAGTGAAGGATAAACATTCCATGTCGTGTGATTGAGTGGTTGCAAACTGTGTGGTACAGTCAACCCAGCTCTTGGCAAAACATCTATAAAAAATGACAGCTCTGGTTAGTCACTCAAACAAAACTGTCACATTACCAATGTCTTTTGGCAGCATTCTGAGTTGGAGGGGGGATGATCAATTATAATATTGTTAGAACGGGGATGATCAATGAACAGATCACTTTTCTTGCCTTTTGTTGGGCAGTGATCACTGAAAACAATTGTGAACACATGTTGAAGTAAACCCTCAACTAGAAAAAAAACATCTAAGGGCAGAATTTTCAAAAATAAAAATTATTGTTTTCTCTCTCAACATGAATGGGAGTGAATGTTCCATTGGTGTGGCCTCTACATGTTACACTTACATACACACATATGTCAATAGCCGGCAAGTCAGACAGCCAGTTTGATTGGTTCAAAAACTGAAGAAACCTATGTTGACAGTTTGGTTGACAGTTTCTAATAATAATTCCATGTGGAGTGATTGAGTGCTAGCAAACTGTTTTCTCCAGTCAACCTAGCACTTAGCGAAACACCTTGTCTAGGTGGTAAAAGAGCAGAAAAATATGATCACATCCCCATATATCATGTATCCAATTATATCTCCATAGATCACATATATGAAAAATACGATCATATCTTCTTCATATATTAGTTTTTTGATGATACTGGGGAAAAAAAAGAGAGAAA
>OY735215.1:58822289-58907788 GCA_963457665.1 Thysanoteuthis rhombus
AAATTTAGACATTTGCTCTGTATTATATCTAGAGAAAAATTTTTTTGAATTCCCTCATTAATAGTTTTTTTAAAAGTTGGAATTCAATTCACAATGTAAGTTTATGCTAAATAGGCCTCTCAGTTTGTTTCTGGCAGCATTCACGCTCATTTTTTTTTTTAAATCGGGACTTTTAGTGATCTCTACCTGACAAAAAATGAGAGGAGTAACTTATTTGTTGATCACACCTTTTTCTAATTGTTTAATTGATCATCCCCAACACAGCATCCTGTCAAAAGATGTTGGTCACATTGCAGTTTCTATTAAATGACTAACCACACTCATTTTATTACTCTCTATTTTCATTCAGCTTTTTACCAGTTTAGAAACTAATATAAGAAATATATTACCCTCAACAATAGTTTCAGCATTTAGACTAACTGGGAGATTTCTACCAACCAGCACACAATACTAACAACCAGTTCAAAAACAATAACAGCAGCAATGAGAAGTAATGCAAGGATAAGTGTCTGTGGTCTCAAGGGGAATAATTTGAAGGGGACCAAATTGAATGGGGAGAGCAAGAAAGTCAGCCTACACATGAATTTTAGCAAGACGAAGATCATGTGCAACAATCACATCGGAAATAAGAACACTAAGATCAAAATCAAGGACACAGATCTTGAGAAAAAAGACCACTACATCTACCTAGGACAGCAAATCTCCATGAGACCCTCAAGAGGAAAAAATCAAACGAAGAATCACCCTTGGATGGCAAGCCTTCGTCAGAGCAAGCTCAACCTTCAACAACAAGAAAATCCCATTAATCCTAAAAAGAAGGGTATACAACCAATGCATCCTCCCAAAAGTTACCTATGAAGCTGAAACATGGAAACTAACCAAGAGACAGGCCAGCAAAAATTGAGAACCATGCAATGTGCACATGAAAGAATTATGCTAGACCTCACATGGAAAGACCACAAGACAGCACAATAAATCCAGGAGAAGACAGGAGTCAGGGACATCATAAAAAAAACTCAAATGACAATGGGCTGGCCATGTCACAAGAATGGCAGACAAATGATGGACATCGCAACTCACGACATGGATCGCCAGAGATCACATGCACAACTGGGGCTAGCTGGGTATCAGATGAAGAGACAAGCTTGACAAATTCGGAAAATACTGGCTCCACAACACCCACGATAGAGAAGTGTGGCAAATCCTGGGGAAGGTCTATGTCCAACAATGGACATTAAGAGACTGATGATGATTTTTCATTGATATTGGATGGTTGGATACATTCTGGAAAGATCTTATATGTTCACTGACATACCATCACATATTTACCAGTGCAATAAATACTCATGGATAGTTTATCTATGAAACTTTCATTCATCACAGTCAAAGTAATGTTCTTATACTAATTGTGGTCTTCATTACAATTCATAGATTGGATTTACACATTTATTAGAAACTTTCAATTTGAACTATCTCCAAAAATTATCAACATAGCTTTCTTCAGTTTTTAAGTAGATCTAGCTGGCTGGTTTTCAATGTATGTATAAATGTATCACTGCACTGACGGAGCTATTGAGCGGGAAGTATAAACATTCACTCCTTGTTATTTTTAGAAAAATACAGTTTTTTGAAAATACTTCCTCCTAAATTGGTAATTATTTGCCCCTCAGTTTGCACCTGGAAGCATTCATGTTTGTCTTTTTAAAATTTTGACTTTTCTTATTGATCATTGATGAACAAAGGCAAGTGGAGTAACTCATTCATTGATCACCTCTTTTTTCAATCCTTTAATTGATCTTCTGTAATACGGCATGCTGCCAAAAGACGTTGGTAGTCTGATGGTTTCTATTTAGTGAGGAACTATACCTGTTCAATTATTGATTTGTATAACCATAATGATAAACTGGGAAAATTTTGAAGGAAATCCATTGAAGCAAAACCAATTGCCTCATTCGGATATGATATAATATGCATTAAGATGACAATATTGGAATGAGTTATCTTTAGATTTAATTTATTCTTCTAACATGTTCTGCCTTTCAGCTTTGTCAAAGTAGTAATTTTGAATGCAACAATATTGAAATGGTCATTTATTTCAACCATGTCTTGCAATATTAATCAAAATAAATGAACGTTTCAATATTGTTGGTTTCAGAACAGTGAATTTGACAAAGGCAAAAGGCAAAACATGTTCGTAGAATGAATTAAATCTAAAGAAAATTATTTTCCCTCATAGTCAACTTAATGCATATTGTCAGATATATCCAATCATAACATATTACAATACACAACATAATATAATATTAATGATTGTGTCATCCACAGATAGCTGTTTCGTTGTATTACAACTCTTCTGTGTGGCTATAGACTATCCAATATCCCTCAATACCGGTAGGTAGGGTCGAAAGCTTTGCACCGGACCCAGAGGCAGATGCTCTACCCCTGCCCTACGCAGAACTAAACAGTCAGTAGGACCGAATTGCGCAATAATTATATATACATATATAATATGTATAATACAATAAACCTTACTGACTTTCATCATCATCATCACTATCATCAGCCATTTAAAGTTCATTGTTGACCATAGGCCTTCCTTGTGGTCTGCCATTTTTTTTTTTTGAGTTTCACGGTGCCAAAACATTCTGAACTCGTCAAAATCTCCATTTAATTTTTTATGACTACTTTTATCTTCATCCTAATTTCATTAATAGCTTTTTGCTCAGACTTATCCCCTCTGGTAGTTGAGAAAATAGCATTGATCAGAATAACAAAGAATAAGCCCTAGATGCAATTTGAATTCACCACCTCAAATGGAAATACTGTTTAGCCAGGCCTGCTTTACTGATTGAGCTACCAAGACAACAGGAAACAGAGGCCCAAATAATACCCTTAACACCTATCCTTTATTTCCAATATCTGATAGTTTCACTATTTTAATGCATATTTCTGGGTTTTTTTTTAATCAGATGAAGTATCATAAATCACTATTACCTTTATTTTTATGGCTACTTTTTACCTTCATCTCAATTCATTAGTTGTTTTTTATCACAACTTTTCCTCCGGCTGATTACCCTCTGGCAGTGAATAAATGGTGTTGATTGGGAAATAGAAAATAAGCCATTTACAATACTTCATTTGATAAGAATGAAAAAAAAAAAGGAAAATCTTCATGCCATCTCACTTCTTGCCAGTTATAATTTCGCCCATGATTTCAAAGGATCCATGTTGTAAGTCACAATGTCCAGCGATTGTCTGACAATCTTGCAAAATGGCCTGTCTATTACTATTTAAATTTCCTAATGACATCTAGGATATATCTGACACCTGTTTCATCTCTAATATATTGCGCTGTCTTGTGATCTTTCTTTTTGATTTTTCTTATGCATGTTGTGAGGCTCTTTTTTCAAACTTAAAATTTGAAGTCAATTTTAGGTCGCTCTGTGAGGATCTGTGGTATGTGAATTGAACGAAAATGTAAAAATTGGTAAAAATCTCTTATTGCAGGTTAAAGGCTATTTTGAAGCACACACAATGTCTGCTGTTAATTAACAATGGTGATGAAATGCCAAGTATCAACTGTCAGCAAAAATTATGATGCAGTGTTTTGAAGAAAGTCTGATTGAACTGAAATGAAAAAATGATGATCTTTTTTCTTTCATATCCCCTTCTTCCTTATATACTCTCTCTCTATACATATAAATCCAATTTTTGGAAAACTATTATCAAATTATTCAGAGTTAATATGAGATTAAAAATACGTGGAAAATAAACCAAAATAAACAAAAGATAAACAAGTTAAATCAGGAAAAAGAATAAATACATTTTTTTTTTTGTATTTTAGCAAAAAAAGGAGGTAATTCTGAAAGATTATCCTCATACATAGTAAGTAATCATTAGTTAGAGTCGTTAGGTTTTCAAAAACAATTAAACCTGTTTGGATAATAGAAAAACATATTACTCAAAAGTGAATAGGCTTTTTGTTCTCATGATGATATGAAAAAACATATTGTCAGTTGCTGATGAGTGCGGCAGGTACAAAATGTTAACATTCACTGGGAATATAACTTAGTAATTTTCAATTTTTTCTTTACATATTAATAGCTTTATTTACTGTGTTGAATATTGAGTTCTGTGATTAAACATCTACAAAAATAGACTCTGTTTTCTATTTCTTTCTTCTGGTATTTAACAAATTGAAAATATTTTATGAAATATGTACAATCTAGAAAGTTTTACAGATTTAAACACTAAACGTTAAAAAACTTTTTCAGAAATTTTTTTGTGTCTGTTATTTTCCAATATCTGTCCATGTAATTTATGTAATTTATGTTAGTTTCTTCAGTGTTTTTTTCTGTTTTACATATACTTTGTTAGTTAGTACTATATGTAAAATTCTTTTCTCATATATATATATATATATATATATATATATATATATATATATATATATATATACATATATATAGTTATACTGTAGAAAGTTGAGACAGAGCCAGAATGTGTTGTGTATATTGAATTGTTTATTTACATTATTTATATTCCAAACATGTTTTGAAGGGAAAAAGCTTCGTCTGACATCTCCAGATTTGGTAGAGCAGTAGATAGTTATAGAAATCAGTAAAATGAAATGTTCCATTTCAAGTCTACCTGCTGCTATAGGTCAGCAAACTGAATAGGTGATGGTGATGGTATATATATATATATATATATATATATATATATATATATATATATATATACATATATATATATATATATATATATATATATATATACACCCATATATATATGGTGATGGTGATGATATATATATATATATATATATATATATATATATATATATACATGAATACTTTCAATAATGCAGCTTTGATTTGTGAAGGTTCTGATGTAGTATAGTTAAAGTATTGCTGTACAAATTGATGCAACTATCAGCTAAGAAAAAAACACACAAAATCATAAGATCTTGAACTGTGTGGTTTTGAGTAGCATGGAAAATTTTGAGATGAATCAACTGTTTTAATCGGGGTATGTATGCACACATATATATATATATATATATATATATATATATATATACCTGCACACATATATATATATATGTATATATATATATATATATTTAACTAGAAGTAAAATAAAGTAAGTTAGTTCATTTTTAGGTTATACCTGTTTCATTGACCACTTCATGTTCACTCAATGATGGAAGTGAATATGTCTTTAACTAAAGTATGAACATAACAGAATGCGAGCTGTGTTCCTAGATTTGGATATCAATATCAAAGATGGAATATTTGTCCATAAATTGTTCGATAAATAAGACTCATCCGTTCCATATTGTATGTATGCCATTTAGATCAAGTAGTATTCCATCTTATATATTTGTCAGAACTATATTATTAAAATATCTAACAATAGCTCAGGCTACTCATAGATTGATTGAATTGTTTCTTTAGTTGAGAGAATTGTCAATCAAGACGGCGAAATTAGTAAGTTTGTTAAACAATTTAATAGAGCCATGACAAGACATCCTGATCTCTTCAAAACTTGTCAGCTTGACCATATTGAAATAATCATGAAAATTAAAGAATACACTAACCTGGGTATTAAAAATAAAATAAATAAATAATGTATATTAGAATAAATAAACTTGTATTAACGCTTGGGAATTAGGTAACCAAGCAAGATGGATCCAGTCTTTGTCAGTGTGAAAGATCATTGTATTGACTGGAACCAGGGAAAGGGGAAAACATTTGGCTCTGGTCCATTTCACTGGCTGAGAGGTAGTTGGTTAAGTAGGAGATCAAACATGGAATGCCAAGTAACAAATTGTCTAAGTATATTTATGGAATAATCCACTGAGATGTAACTACCCGCTAGAAAGTGCGTTGGTTTTGTTCCAACCATGTATATAAAGATACTTTATTTGGTTATTAGAAGTGTTGAAAAAACAATTGATGGAAGCTTGAAGGTATATAATATGAAAAAATTAACTTCAGAGTTAGTTGAAAAAATTGTCAAATTCTTCAGTTGAATATGTAGGTAGAGATTCAACTCGAAGAAGTTTTTCTGAATAATTAGTATTCTTGAAGATGATATCATAAGTTGGTTTGCATGCAGTGTGAGATTTAAACCAAAACAATAGATTTGATATTCACATCGGTGAACATTCAATAGAAGTGACACAAATAATGAGTCACGTCTGTTGTTATACTTACAGATCTCTCATCTTTGAATACATTTTTTGGGTTACCTATGTAAGTAAGCTCAGTTTCATGTATATACATATTCATTTAAATATAAGTATACATATAAGTATACATATAAGTATATATAGAGAGATATTTATGTATAATGATATACTTATGGAAATCTCACTGCAAATTTGTTTTATGCCTCTCAGTGATTATCAAGTGAGTTTTGATAAAAATCTATACAAGATATTATATATACCTTGTTTTGTACCTTAATTTTTTTACTTGTGTTCTGGATTTGAATTTTTGAAAACTTTAATGTATAATGGTTATTAGAAATCTATCCCAAAAGCACTGTTGGTTTGCAATACTATCAAGTGCTAAGTTTAGAACTCCAAGCTGAAAAAGTCAGTTATATTTACACATACTAAGGAGAGGTAAACTTACACATAGGCTATGTGAGGTTGACTTTGGAGGTCATTTGAGGTCACCAGAGATCATTTCTTGGTCATCTCTAGCCAATTTTCAGAGCTGTTGGCCACAATTTTGTACCGAGTGTACCGGAATTTATCATATGGGTACTTCTCACGGCAAAGATTGCCATCTATATGATATAGACTTTTGATGTAATTCAAAGTCACCAAGGGTCATTTCTGGTTATCAAAAAAAAAAATTTCAAAGTTTTGGGCCATAATTCAACTCTTTTGAGACTGAAATCAGGCAGACTGGTGCTCTTTCCATGATGAAGGTCATATACAATGTTGAGTTGACTTTTGAGGTCTTTTGAGGTGCCCAGAAGTCATTTCTAGCCAGCTTTCAGAGTTTTAAGCCACAATTCTGTACCAGGGATGCTAAAATTTATCATATGGGTAGATCTTCTCGAGGCAAAGATTGAAATCTCTGTAATGTTGAATTCTGTGGTCATTCAAGGTCACTAGAGGTCGTATCTTGTCATTTTAAAATAATTTTTCGCAACAATTTGAAATAGGGCTGAGTGGCATATCTTTCCATGTTTGATATTATGTGCAATGCAGAGGATATTTGAGACCACCAGAGGTTATTTTTAGCCATTTTTTAGAGTTTTTAGCCATAATTTTGTACCAAAGATGCATATGGTTACAGATTCTCACTTTGAAGGTAATAGGCCAAGTGAGATTGATCTTGGATGTCATTCAAGGTCACCAGAGTTGATTTCTAGTTCTGGTGAGGCACTAGGACCATCTCTCAAGATAGCCGGTCTTTGCCTGACTTTTCTATGCTTTTCCCATGGACAGTTCTATATTGGTTGTTCTAGGGTTGGATACTCAACCTTTTCATACCAGCACCCAATGGGAGAAATATTTATGTAATATGTCCAGAATCCCTGTCAATTCAACCACAATATCATTCAATCTTTCTTGTGCATCAGAATATTTCTTTTGTTGCAACTGCTTTTTCATGTGTACATAATGATATGTTATGTAAGAAGAAATATATCAAAGAATATATTTCTCCTGTTAGGTTATATTTCAAGTTATTTTTCTCCTAGGCAATGCCAGATATCCCTGCTAGTAATATATATATATACAATATAAAGTATGATATTATATAAGAGATTAGTTAATGTGTGGAGTTGTTTAATTTTTAGTCATTAAAGTTATCATCTGATACATTAATGTCTACAATCTTTAATAAAAAGTTTCCTTTTGTATCTGCATTTAACTACTAATTCATATTTCTTGTTCAGAAGTAGTTTATCATTAGGAAAATAAATGAAAACATTATCTATCCTTATTATTTGAATATATATATATATATATGTATATATATATATATATATATATATATATATATATATATATATATATATATATGTATGTATATATATATAAATCTTATTCATCTCACAATTTTGAAATGGAATGGAAAATATAAATTTAACATGCAAAATATGATTGTAAATTGAGTTTTCATTTAACAAAGGGAAGTGTTGATGATAAAAATGTTCTGCTGGTGATTTGAATAACCATTGAAGTAGAGACAAAGCCATTTATTATAATCAGGAATATAGCATTATCAGTTTGTAGTTGGTAGCAAAACAATGCAATAACATACCTAGTAAGTCACTCAATAGTAACTAGGTTTTGATGACACTATTCCATCAGTAACTTTTTGGTGAGTTTATTTGGGCGTATATTGTGATTTGCCGTGTCAAGAGTATAAATGATATAATGATTGGAGTCTTTTGCGTGTTTCTGATTAAAATTTCACTGTTTTAAAGATATATTTTTCTATTTTAAAAACTTCAGGCTTTCATGAGTTTTATTGATATTAACCATCACTTGACTAAAGTCTCTAAGCAGCATGCCATGTTTTGGGTGATCAATTAAAAAATTGGAAAAAGGGGTGATCAAGTCTTTGTCATCATTCCACTGGATTTTTTTTTGACTGACTTAGTAGTCTGTATAAACCATTGACTCTCTAGAACCATCCATGAAAAAAGAAAATTCAATTAAAAAACTCATAGTCAATAAAGGATAATGGAGCAGTACAATTCTTTCTTGAAAAAACAAGTTCCACTTTACTCATCGACCGAGAATTGATTTTCAGCCTCTCATCCACCAGTCTATCACTCTACAAATGAGCCATGTACACAGTATAACAAAGATTCTCAAATTTCATTGTATAGCTGAAAACAAAAAAATATATTTGATTTAAGTGGCACACCAACTGTAAAAACATTTCTTTAGTTGAAGAACAAACCCTGTATATCAGTTTACTGATATACCAACTTATCATCCTTTTTTTTCGTTTCATCCATCTCTAAAAAGGTTGAGAACTCACAAAATTTAGTCATAAAGCCATTAGTTCAGCAACTCTACAGTGGTGAACAAATTCAAAGCTTGAAATACATGTTTTTGTACACAGCACACTTGGGAGATAATTGTTGCACACTTCTAAGCCACAAAATACAGTCTGAGAACCTTTGCATTAGAGAGTAACAGGTTCTATGTATTTGATTTACAGAAATTACATTCTCATCACAAAAGATCACAGACTGACGTCTATTTTTGGTGTTGCCAAAAATTGGCTGGCCGACCTTTGTCCTGCACGAGTCAATTATTTGTTCACTGGGACAGCAAAGAGATGAGACCGGCTTGATTATGGATGATGAGACTGAATAAGATGAAGGCTAGAAGGATGGCATTGATCTAAGCCATGATTGATAGATGTCTTTGAGGAAAGCATCTTTGGACGAAGAATCCTTAGGAATAATCTGATTTTCCTTCCAGATGGCACGTTCTTGAAATGACTGATGAAATGGATGAGGCAAAGGCGAGATTGGAATATTTTAATGAATTTTCGTCCCATCATTGACTTTCTGTCAGGGGAGGGAACAAATCTAAATACGCAAGAATCTCTAAATGAGTACAAGCAAACCCCACTATCAGTGGACGATTAACAATATGGCTGAGTAAGCTTAAGCTTACAAGCTCAGAGAGGCCAAAGGACAAAAAATGGTTCAATTGATGCACAAAAAATGGTTTGATTGTGTGAACAAAAATGATTTAATTGAGTGCATAAAAATGATTTAATTGAGTGTACAAAAAATGGTTTAATTGAGTGTACAAAAATGGTTTAATTGAGTGTACAAAAATGGTTTAATTGAGTGTACAAAAACAGTTTAATTGAGTGCATAAAAATGATTTAATTGAGTGTACAAAAAATGGTTTAATTGAGTGTACAAAAATGGTTTAATTGAGTGTACAAAAATGGTTTAATTGAGTGTACAAAAACAGTTTAATTGAGTGCATAAAAATGATTTAATTGAGTGTACAAAAACAGTTTAATTGAGTGCATAAAAATGATTTAATTGAGTGTACAAAAATGGTTTAATTGAGTGTACAAAAATGGTTCAATAGAGCATACAAAAATTATGAACATCACCTTATTCTAATTATTAGTAAGTGGACTTTTTCTCCAGGTTTCCCCCATCTTCGATGATATGATTAGTTAGAAATAAGAACTGCTAATATGTGAAAAAAAAAATGTTTAGAGAATTCTTTTACTTTTTTCCCTGCAGATTTGCACCCCTTCTTGAAATTACTCACACCCACTTGGTGGGTGGGGGGCTCCCTGGTTGAGAACTACTGCCTTAGCTAATCATTGTTGGGTAACCTTGCTACTTCTCTTCATAAACACAAAGCAACTGCAATGTACCCCTTTAAGAGTGTGTTTGAAAAATAACACTAGAATTAAAGAAAAGAGTGTTGAACTGCTTGTAATGTCTAATCTCCTTTGAGGCAGTGAATGCTGGACAATTTTGTCAAAAATGAAGAAAGGACTTGAAGCGACCGAGATGTGGTTTTACCGACGAATGCCATGAGATATCTTGGAGAGAGCACGCAACAAATGAAGAAGTTTTAAGGAGAATAGGAACTATAAAGGAACTTGGATAAAGACAGGAGTAAATTTCAACCTCACTAAGATAATGACATGGTTTAGAGAATGAAGCCGGAAGCCATGATACTAAGGTAATGGTTAGCTTTATTTCAAGTTAATAACTTTCAATTTTGGAGGTAATTTCACTCCAACAATGACAGAAATTCTTGCAGCTGAAATGGAGAAAATTGTTTTTTCATTTAATATTTTGAAGCAAAAATCAATAAAGTTCAGAATAGAATTTGTGTATTAAAATGGAATCTGAAGGGGAATACGAATAGCGAAAGATGCTTTTCAGAAATTGAGCAAGATTTTAAATCAATGTTTTCCGACTACTGCACCCTTGTAGAGCATATATCTAAAAACACGCAAACTGTCGAGTTGAAACTTGAATTTTGATGAAAATATAAGTTGATACTTCCTACACATCAAGTCATTTATCTGAAAAGCTGATTTTACGGTTCAGCTGTATGAAGTTCAATAGCAAATTTTTCGTACAACCATATTTAATTTATTTATATAAATTTCAATTCATTCTTATTATTGGTATTTTTTTTCACAATGAATCTTTATTGATTTAGTCGTGATTAAATTATCCAAATAAATCTAAATCAGAAAAATGTCATATCATCGGTTATATATATATATATATATATATATATATATATATATATACATATTTATGTAAACAGCAGGTAATCAATAAAAAAAGGTTAGGATACAAGAAACTGTCAACCAAAACTAGCTAGAGGGCTGAAAATCTTGAACATTTACTCTATATTATGCCTTTAAAAAAACTTTTTTTTTGTGTTTTTAAAATTCCCTTAAATAGGGTTTTTTGGAGGGTTGATTTCCAATGTAAGTTTATGCTAAATTTATCCCTTAGTTTTTGTCAAGCAGCATTCATGGCTGTTTTTTGAAAATTCACACTTATCAATTTTCACTGACTAACAAAAGGTGAGAGACGTAACCTATTCATTGATCACCAAAATTTTCCAATTGATAAGCCCTAACATGCTGCCAAAAGACATTTGTCATATGACTGTTTCTATTGAGTGACTAATTTGTTAGCATTGTTCAGTTCTTGGATATCAAAACCACACAGAGTAAAGAAGATGACGCGTGAATGCACACTGAAGTAAATATTTAAATGTTGACACATATTTGAATGAATGTCTATGTATACACTGTGTACATAATCTGGTCGGTGCTTGTGAGACCTTGATGGGAAAACGGCTAGAAAATCGTTTTTTTCATTTGCTTCCGATCTTTATTCTCGAGACGATTAATTTAGAACATCAATCCGTCCTCAGAATGGATTCCTGAAATCAATATAGCTGGCATTGATTGAAATTTCATCTCGACAAAAATAATTGATATTTTAATCAATATAACTTACACCAAACAGGTCTTGTTAGTCACTCAATGGTCCAATGTGTTTTGGTAGCATATCATGTTAGGGGTGATCAATTTAAAAATTGGAAAAAGGGATGATCAATGAACAAGTTACATCACTCCCATTTTGTTGGGCAGTGATCACTAGAAAAGTCTGAATTTTCAAAAAAATAAGCGTGAATGCTGTCAGACAGAAATTAAGGGGCCAACAACTTTTTTTTCAGAACATAATAAGGGTTGAATGTTGAAAATTTAAGTCGATAAGCTCCATTATTGCAACCTGTGTCTATGATACATACATACATATATACATACATACATAGCCAGCCCAACCAGCTTGAAAACTGAAGAGACCAATATTCACAGTTTCAGTTCAGAGTTTCTAAAAAGATGAAGCAAAGCAGTAAGTGAGTAAATGAAAAATACGTTTGCTTTTAGAGAGAATTTCTTGAAATTTAATCAACAAGAAAAATGGAAAGACACACCTGACTGCTGCAGGTTCATGCTTCACTCTCACTTATATTCCTAACTTCAAAAATATATAAGACTTGTCAATTCAGCTCAGTTGGTAAGAGAGCTACCTAGCAGTCATATGGTCGTGATCCTATATCAGGGTATTGAAATGTTGATTTTATAGATCCGTTTGGTTTAACATGACAAAATAGACCAACAGTGGAGAGTTTTCTCCCCGAAATTTGGTGAGGATTGTTCTTGTTTTTACGGGGGGGGGGGGACAACAAAATCAATTCCAACTTGGACTGGAGTTTGACATAATTTCTACCAATCAATGAATTGTCTTTCAGACTGAATCACAAAAATGTAAAGGCTCAAAAAAATAACCTATGCATTTGACACGGCAAAATGAAGTTTGTTTCGCTTTCAGCCATGTTTCGCATGAATATAATCTGATGACGGTTGTAGAATTCTTTTTCTATTAATCATTTTCAGATTACTGAACAGGATCTAATTCATGGCACTTATATATATATATATATATATATATATATATATACACATCTATCTATTTATATCTATACCTACATATTTTGCAGCATGATTGCTTTCAGTTGCAGAGATTACTTCCTTTTTTGGTTGTTGACTCTGGCAAAAATCTTCAAAATATTTTTTTTTAATTTTAGAAGTTTAGATAAAAAAAATCTTCAAAAATGTTTTTTTTTAAATTTTAGAAGTTTATGATAAGTTTCAGTAACAAAACAAGTTGGGTAAAATAAATGTTTTTTTCATCATTAGGCAACAGACTTACTGACTTATGAAGATTTACGTTTATATACATAGTCTGAGGTTAGTGATTTTAAAACATTTTGCCAAGTTTTTTGGTTGAATATGTTGGAAAAGAATCCACTCAAAAAGTTTTTCTGAATAACTAGTTTTCTTAAAGATGATATCATAAATTGGTTTGCATTCAGTCTGAGATTGAAATGACACAACAGGTTTAATATTTACAAGTCACGTCTGTTATACTTATTGATTCCCCATCATCAAATATGGTTTTTGGATAACCTATGTAAGTAAGCCCATTGTTTCAGAAAAATAAATGATACTCAGTATAGAATAACATCCATATGCAGCACATAATGATAATATCCTATATGTATTATAACATGGTTCTAAAAAAAATAAAATAAAGCTATATATTAAAATCATAGCTTTAGGGGAGCCACGTCAATATAATTATTTTGTTTTTAAATCTCTGAAACAGTTATGTGGTAAACAGTAATGAGATATTAAACAACAAACAACTAACAAAAAATCTAAACATTTGCCCCCTACAAGGAATTTGCCAAGAAGTTAATATGATATACAAAGCAATTGCAAAAAGCCAACAAAATGAAAGAGATAATATATTGGAGCAACAGAAAATAATTGGAAAAAACAATTGAACTACCACACAATGTCCTTTGATAATGAAATACATGAAAACAACACAACACTTTTGAAATCTGCATGGGAAATCGAAAAAGAAGGAAGAACAGTTGGAGAATGATCGAATAGACTGTACCGTATATACATATCTTAAAAAATGCACATTATGCTCTGAATAAACATTTAAAATAACACCTTTTGAAAAAGTGGAAAATTATCAAATAAAAGAAGAGAAATAATTTCAAAATGTAGACATGAGAATAAAGATCAGCTGAAAACATGAAAGACCAGAACAAAAACCCAAATGACGGAACAGATTGAAAGAAAGAAAAGAAAAGAAAAGGCACTGAAAAATCATTAAAAAAAAACAATGGCACTTCAGCCAAAAACATTTAATTCAAAATATACAAACAAGTGATGCATCACAAGTTCAAAGACATCAGAGTGTGAACAGTAATTGTAAAGATGCTGATATTCAAAGGTACAAACAATGAATAAAAATCAGGATTCAACTGGAAAATTACCAACAAGATCTATTTGAACAATTACCACTAAGGTATGAAATAGACTGTGGTAGAACCATCCATTTACAAAAAATAAATTATTCAATAACAAATAATTAACAATTCATTTACATTTTTCCCCCCCTCTCTCTCTCTATATATATATGTGTGTGTGGGTGGGGGTGAGTGTGAGTGTGAGAAATTCTTTAAAAAAAGGAAAAAGCTATTCTGGTTTCTCTATTTAATAATTTGCATATTTAGTAAAAAGGGTTTGTGTTCATAATTGTATTTCTCAGCTAACAGAAAAGAAATCTTGATATTTATAAAATTATCTCAAATCAGTGTGACTTTTCCTAAGTTCTTACTTATCTCTTACATTTATTGGACTTCTCTTGTGGTATACTAGCCCATTTCTAATTCTCTCCCCCTTTCTCTCTCTATATATATGTATATATATATATATATATGTATATATATATATATATATATATATACACACATATGCTTGTTCATATCTCCCTCTATGTATGTATTTATGTATCTAAATATATATATATATATATATATATATATATATATATATATATATATATATATATATATATATATATATATAGGGTGAATCTGACGTTTGATCGATATGATTAATATTCACAACTAAATTGAATGCATTGATAAGGAAGGAGATTATGTTGAAAAATAAATATTTATTGCGTGAAATAAACACTCTTTTTCATCATAAGGCTATGACTTAATCATTTATCTATGTATAATAAATCCCCTCTTGATCCCAAATGGTCATAGAAAATATAGTAAATGGTGCTGATTGATGACGGACTAAATATTGATTCTTTTTCTGAATAGGTTCCTGAAAATTTAAGCTGTCAGAAATCATGAACCTTCGAGTGATGACTCCATTATTTTCACTTTCTCTCTCAGTCTGTCTTTCTTTCTCTCAATCAGTCGATCAATCAAAACACTTAAATCGTATGATGCTCGAGGCAACCTACACTCTCCACTTCGATCATCAGGATTCAACAACCTGACCTCTCTCCAGCTCTTGTTCACCTGTTGGAGGCCTTCGAGGTTGGTTTGTTGCCAGTTAGTTTTCACTCCGACCTTGTGTACCTTTTCCGTTTTCCATTAGGAATTCACTACAGTACTTGGAACGCAAGCCTTGCTACATGGCCAAGCCATTTCATCCATTGTTCGTGGATTTTATTTGACATAGATTGGCTTGCTTCCTAACTTTCCTGTTGCTTATCTATCAATCATTTTTTTTCAATTTTTCTGTCCAACAATCTTTCGGGGTTTTTTTTTTCTTTGTTGGTTGATTTAGAGATAATTAATTACTGAATTCATAGGTAAACATATTGCGGCCAATGACATTTTTTAGACTACTTTTTAAAGTATTTTCATTTTGGGAAATGGCTGTTTTCTCTCTGAGACTGATCCACAAACAAGTAACTCTGGAGGAGGAGAAGCAATGTTGATTCTTGCAGGTTCTTGTGCTTTGAGGACCTTGCTACGTCCTTGTGTAACAGAGCTGAGAGATGAGGTCATTATCTTCAATGGACATTTTATGCAGTCACAGTTGAAGTCCAGCATGTGGATGTTATTGATGAGTCTGTATATTATTTATCTAAGCTATGATTGTGTTTGGCTTGTCTTATCACAATAAATGTAAGCATTGAATATGGCACCACCAAACATGTAGAATTATATTTGTCTGCAAGGTGTTCTTAAAATATGTCTTCTCCTTGACAATGGAATTCGATTTGTTCCTTCCTTCTTGATTAAAAGATAATTGGGAAAAATCCTCAAGGAAGAGATAACCAAAGACAAGAAAATATTCAACAGGTCTGGTTAGTAACTCGATAGACAACATCACAAAACCAATGTTTCTTGGCAGCATGCCATGTTGGACTTTTAAGAAATGAAAAAAAGGGGCGATCAATGAATTACTTACTTTCCTCGTATTTTGCTGGGCAGTGATCACTAAAAATGTCTGAATTTTCAAAAAACAAGTGTGAATGCTGGTGGATATAAACTAAGGGATCAATTTAGCATAAACTTACATTGAAAATTGAACCTTCAACTGAAAACTTATTTGGCTAGGGAATTTGAAAAAAAATGTTTTTCTAGACATAATAAGGAGTGAAGTTTTAATTTTCAGCCCTCTAGCTTCATTGATGCAGCCCATACGCCTGATACATAGGAACATGGCCAGTCAGCCAGACTGCCCTGGAAACTGGATAAATGATTGTTGACAGTTTTAGTGACAGTTTTGGTTGACTATTTCTAATAATCAACTTGAAATATAATTGAAGGATGGACAAGCAATAAATCTTGAACTCATAAACCTTTACATGATCAACATCTTTTGGCTGCATGCCATACTGGGCAATGATCACTAAAAAAGTCTGAATTAAGGGAACAACTTAGCATAAACTTACATTGTAAATTGAGCTAAAAACCTACTTAGCTTGGGGATTTTCAAAAAACAAAAATGTTTTTTGCAGACATAATGAAAAAGGTTGAATTTTCAGCACTCTAGCTCGATTGATGCAGCATGCACAATTTTCCACCACTAGGAGTGATATGCTTTGGAATTTCCATCTTAATACTCAGTGCTTAGCTTAATAACTAGATGTAAGTTCATACTAAATTATCAATATGGCTTTAAATGTTTCAGTTAGAAATTAATAGAAGGTTGGAAAGATTTACACTATCTAAAAAGTCTACATAAGTTCTTATAAGGTGTTGTATAAGAAAAAAAAATGAAATGTTATTGTCTAAAATGTTTTTCCTTAGATGAGGACATTGGTATCTACTGCCACTGGGTAGAGGGGTTAACAAATGCCAAGTGTTCCCCTCCCCTTGGAGACACCCCTCAGATGGGGGCTCATTATCACAGCACAGCAAAAAAATGGCGATATTGAGCCGGTCTCTTCTTAGATGGTAAACACACAGTCTCAATAATAACTCGATGTAAGTTTATGCTTAATTGATTTTTACATTTGAGTTAAAAACCAATGGAAGGTTGGAAAGATTTATACTATCCCAAAAGTCTATGAGTTTTTGTGCTGTGCGCTGTGAATTTCAGCCCTCTAGCTCCATTGATGCAGCCTGTACAACTTTCCATCCTTAGAAGTGATATGCTTTGAAATTCCCATCTTAATGCTCAGTGCTTAGCATAATAACTTGACCACTTTCTTCCAATTATCTGGGATAAGCAAATATGTTGTAAACTGACCTTAAAATGATCTTCATTTGGGTTTCATGCCAAATCTAATTCTGTGTTATTGTCCCTTGCAAATCTCCCTTTATTTCACGTGGTCATCTGTGTGACCTTTTGTTACCTTGCCAACTCGTAATCCGATCTAAATTTAAAAACCGCTAATGATCTGTCCTGTAAACTGGTGACTGCAAACTCGTTGTTTTTCTTCCACCCAGAGCCCCTTTTATCGAACTACAAACGTTTGACCATATCTGAGTCTGCAATTTTATCCGTCCAGTATCTTTACCTCTGCCAACAAAGTTGAAAGAGGTATATGTACACTTATGCATCTCTCTTCTTTCATACAATATCTCCCCAAGTTCTCAGAGAATTCTGATAACATTTTGTGGGAGGGTGGGCCATGGGCTATAGAAGAATTTTCATTTTTTTTCTGTATATATTCATATGACTATTCTGATGTTTGTTCATATAATATTGAATTTTGGGCAGATCTAGGAATTCTATTTCAACTGAGAGATATTTTTCATATATAAAGATATTAGTACCAAAGTATGGAAAATTGAAACTTTCATATTCCCCTCCCCTGCATCATAGCACTAAATGAACTGATTTTCATTCTGTGTATGTCTTTGGCAGAGGTATGCACTCTCTGAGTGTTTCCTTATTTTTTTTTCATTGTAGTTTCATATCTGAAGCCTGTTGCTTGGACTTCTTTTAATTCTTTTTCTTGCAATTTGAAGAGTAAGGGTTATCAGTTATGAAACTTTGATGTAAGGGGTACCTTCAATGATCTATGATGTATGATCAACCTTTTGATATTAACAAAGAATAGCCAACCTAGGGCAATGATTCCTTAGTCCCCTCCGCAGTACTCGCTTTGGGGCTTCACACACTTATCACAACATCCCTTTCATTTTTCAAAACAGTTTGCAAAGTCCTTTCTTGAGGTTGCCATAACCTGCCTTGTCTTTAATCTCATCCATTGTCCAAAATCTATTAGGGAAAAGCCAGAAGTTGTTCAATGTTCTGCCAAAAAACCAATAGTCACACGATACACAAGTTCATTCAGTGGCATCTCTCTGTTGATTGAGTAACCCTATGGGAGAGTGTCTGTTTAATCATGCTCAGTAAGATTCCCTCTGATTGGTTATTATGTTACATCAAAGGTGCATGACTGGTTCTCTTGATATTCAAAATGGCTGGGTATTTTTTAGGCAGACCTTATATTAACCTGCCAATTAATTGCATTTTCAGCTGTTGGTTCATGATCACAGATTAAAAGAAACCAGATTAATTTGTGGATCATCTTAAAGTCTTGACCTTATAGCTTCAGCTTTCTAATCATTTATCAGTTCTGTCTTTCAGCTCCTCATCTTTTAGTCTGTCTTGACTTATTGCATGCAGTGTGTCATCAGACAACAACTGTCAACCCTAAATTGGCTCTTCCATTACAAATGGTAATCTTCAACTGATAATCTCCAGCATGACATAAGTTTCCTCCGAAGGTTCATTAGTTATTTTTAGCTGAGACCTCCTGTGCAAGCATCATATAATCTTATTGAAATGAATTTTGTTATAAATCTTGGAGTGTCATACATGGCAGCATATAGATTGGTGAGTATATATTACTCTTCCAAGTTCAATGTTAGAAGGACCTCTGGTATTTAGTACAATTGGTAATTAAAAACATTTTGATGTCTCTATGAGGCTCATCTCAATTGATTTTTTTCAAAGTAATTCCTAGAATGATATTGTCAGCTATGAAAATAAAATAGGTAAACTTTCGCTATAACGAACCTCAATATAACGAATTGGGCTTTAATGAACTCATGGATTCATCCAAACTGACTTCAAATTTACCGATTGAAGTTTGATTAAGGTGGCAGATACGTGGAGCAGAATAAGTTTTTGTTACTTTCTGACTCTTGGATGGGGAAAAAAAATCCTTGGCTAAATATTATGCCAGTGTTAATCATATTTATCAAATTCTCTTTCATTACAAACTTTTTACAAAACAAATAATCATTTACATCGGAAACATAATCTTATCAAAAAACTGCAAAGCAAAAAATAATCTTAATACCAAATGATTTATAAAATGATTTTTATACAAAGATTTTCAAGTTTTTATTTGATTTTAAACCAGAACAAATTTAAGATATAAATATTCAATCTTAATCCATTTTGCAAAAACTTGAAATAAAATGCAATGAAAATCGAGTGAAATATCAAAATGAAATTAAACAATAGTACATATGATTTTTACAACTAGAGTGGATAATTTTTGGGATGGATTGGTCTAATTTTAAAAATTAAACTTTAAATTTTAAAATGCCATGTTGCATAACAGCATTGATTAAAAATCCTGACAACTTTTGTTGTTGTAAATTGAATTAGAATTTTGCAAAATGAATTATCAATATATAAAAAAAATCAGAATCAAATGAAAATTCTAGAAAAAATGAAGAAATTAGAATAAAGTTTAAAATTGGGAATGCTGTGTCATTATCTTAATTTAACAAAATTTTTTGGCAAACTTATTGTTTTGGGTCACATTTGGATGGATCAAATTAAATTTTGAATTTAAACTCTAAAGTTTAAAAGAAAAAATCATGAAATTTGAATTAAAATTCGAAACGCTATATCATTATTTTAATATCACCAAACTTTTTGGCATGGTTATTGTTCTGGGTGTCACCGGTATAATATTTTCCAAGGGAATTTTTTCATTTTTTTCCCAATGTATGAAATTGGGATGTACCAAACTCTCTTTTTATTTTATTGAACAAAGCTCAATAAACACATAAGATGAAGTTGAAAATAAGATGAGTGAAAACCAAAATGCCTTTGGATTTGCTTAATGATGTTCGTTAATTGCAACAAACTATTTCTTTGATTTCTTATTTACTGAACAAGGGACAACCATCAGTAAGACAAATTTTTTGCTTCAACAATGATACCTCCCCCCCCCAATTAGTTTGTTATAGCAAGGGTTTTACTGTACTTTAAGAGTTTGCCTTTCAAAGAGCAGACAGAAAAGCCACAGATATATTCCGCATCAAGTAAAAAATATCTCTCATAATGGCTTATTCAATTACCCAGTGGACTAACTGCCAATGTCCATACAAAGGCAACTGTATAAACCAATTATTTGTGATAAGAATTTTGGATGAAGTGATGTCAGAAGGTCATTTTGTTGCTTCTTTGTGTTCAGTGCTGTCATAGAAATCTCTTGAGGTTAAGGATGATGATCTAAGTTGCCCAGAACAAAGATACCTCTGTGTGTATTTGTGGTTGCACTCCAAGAAGCACACAGCTGAATCACTGTAGCCCCATAAGTTGCCCAACCAGCTAGCCAGGTGGGCTACAGATTCTTCATTCTTTGCTTCTCTGTGGGTGGGAGGGTGTGTCTCCAGGCACTCCTGGTTACATTTTGGGGGTTATAACTATGAAAATTTGCAGAAGTACACTACTGGGCACTATCTAAAAATACTATCTTTGGTTTTTCCCAAAAAAGTGCTTTTTGGGATCTCTATGATCATTCTGGAGCAACAATGCCAAAATCTTTCTTGTACTGGTATTTTTTGGATAATTTTAAATATCTTTTTAGATAATTAATTCCGGTATACGTGCAGACTATGGTGATTCATTTATGTGAGGTTTACATATAATAATTATCCTCAGCATGGTTATTGTTTCAGGTAACACCTTTACAACAAATGAACCAACTGATTTTAATGACAAAGGAATCAAGACAATTGGAGTTGAAGCATCCGTTATATTGACATTGAAAGGCTTCTAACTTTTCTACATCATCATCTTATAAAAAGCACAGTTTTCTTATAGCTTTGAGGATGACGTCTATTTTCTATGATTCTCAGAACGTACATCCTTTTTATGTTGATTATTCTGAATAAAATAATTGGAAATCACTGCAATCCTTTCATCAGGTAGCTCAGGCATTTTGCATCAAGGGAGGAAAGGAGGAAGGAAGGGAGGTAGGATGGAAGGAAGGAATAAGAGATGAGACGAAAGAAAGGAGAAAGGAGAGACAGGAAGGGAATAAGGAAGGAAAAGAAAGAAGAAGGGAAAGGAAAAGAAAGGCTGGAAGGAAAGGATGAAAGAAGTTGGAAAAAATGGAATGAGGGAAAGAATGAAAAGTAGTAAGGGAAAGGAGGGAATGGAGAAGTGGAAGAAAGAGGGAAAGAAGGAAAGAAAGAGGCTACGATGAAAGGAGGGACAAAAGAAAGGGAGGAAGGAAGGACAGGAGGGAAGAAAGAATGGAGGGACAGTGAAAAGGAAAGAAGAAATTGGGGAGGAAGATACAAAGGAAGGAAGGGTGAATGGATGGAAGGAAGGAGGGAAAGTAGGAAAAACAAGAAGAAAAAAAATGAATAAGGAAAGGAAAAAAGATCCTATGATGAAATGTAAGGGAGGAATGAAGTAAGGATGGGTGGAAAGAAAGAATGAAGTAAGAATGGAAAGAAGAAATTGGGGAGTGAGGTACAAAGGAAGGAAGTGTGAATGGATGGAAGGAAGGAGGGAAAAAAGGAAAGGCAAAGATAAAGGAATGAATAAAGGAAGGAAAGAAAAATCCCATGATGAAAGGAGGGACAGAGAGAAGGAAGAAAGGGAGTGAGGACGAAAGGAAAGAAAGAATGAAGAAAGAAAGGATGGAAAGAGGAAAGGAAACAAGAAATTGGGGAGGAAGGTACAAAGGAAGGAAGTGTGAATATATGGAAGGAAGGAGGGAAAGAAGGAAAAACAAGAAGAAAGGAATGAATAAAGGAAGGAAAGGAAAACTTGACAATCCTTGGCATTAACATGGCTGCACTAATTATGCTATCCTCATCCTGACCATTCAAGTGTGGGATTGGACATTGATGATTAGTCGAGTGTGAATTCTGACTATGGAAATTACACCTACGATGCCATATGCCTGGAAAATTCAGTCTTCTTCACCTTTAAACCCACAGAGTATTACATGAATTTTGTACTTTTTCAAGTTTCTTATGATATCTTTTTTTTCCTCATCTATATTTGTTAAAAACAGTCAACCAAAACTGTCAATATCATCATAGGTTGGTCTAGTTTTTAAACAGGGCTGTCCACACCAATGAAGCTAGAGGGCTGAAAATTTAAGCATTTACTCCTTATTATGTCTAGAAATAACATTTTTTTCTTTTCTTAAAAATCACCCCCACCCCCAAGATTTTAGTGGAGTTATCTATACACAATCTCAGTTTATGCTAAATTTGTCCATAGTTTGTGCCTGGTGGGATTCTTGTTGTTTTCTTTTGAAAATAAGGACGTTTTAAAGTAATCAACACCCAACAAAGGCTAAGAGAAGGGATTTATTCATTGACCAACCCTTTTTTCAATTTTTTCATTGATCAGTCCCAACACTGCATGCTATCAAAAGACATTGTTTGCAAGACAGTTTCTGTTGGATGACTAAACAGACCTAAATGTCTATTGATTAAGTGAATTGACATCAAACCATTCATGGGTATTTGCCACACTTTGCACATTGATGTTACAAGGAAAAATAACAGGTCTGGTTACTTATTCAATGGAAACTGTCATGTGATTAACGTCTTTTGGCAGCTTGGGTGATCAACGAAAAAATTGGATAAAAGGATGATCAATGAACAAGTTGCTTCTCATGCCTTCTGTTAGATCATTAAACAAGCGTGAATGCAGCTGGACGCAAACTAAGGGACCAATCTAGTATGAACTCTCCTTGCAGATAGAACCCCCATCTAAAACCCTAGAGAAAAAAAAAAGTAGTTTTTTTTTTCTTTAGATGTAATTGGGAGAAAATGCTTAAGTTTTCAGCCCTCTTGCTCCTTTGGTTCGATCTGTACGTGTGATACATACATGCATAGGTAGCCAGCCAGAATGAATTAGAAACTGAAGAAACCTATATTGATGTTGAAAATGTTGACAGTTTTCGTTGATGGTTTCTAACAATATGAGAAGTTAAGAGCACCAAGAGAGTACACACCACTGCAAACATCATTATTACTAATCATTGAACAAGCCAGCAGCAGAGGTAGGTCAAAAATTTTAACCCTAACCCTGGGGCATAAACAGTGTTGCCAACTCAAAGAAGTTTGGGAGCTAAATGAACCTTATCAGCCATTTTATCGCCATTTCGATAGCTTAAATGGCTAGATTGGACTTTAAAATATTGCTAAAACTAGCTGAAAATTAGTAAAAATCGCTGAATAAATGGGGCTATGAGTGACACTGGTGTATGGTGCTTTGTATCTAGGGTGTGCTGTGTGCTACAGATGCACAAAAATGCAAAAATATTTCTTGTTTCTTTCAAAAGCAATGAACTGTAAAAGTATAGTTGGGTGGTGTTGATTGTAAATTTCACACACTCGCTCATTCGATGTAACAAAAAAGGCTTAAACTGTTCATTGCCTATTACAGACACTAAAATATTTCCACATTTTGGTGCACCTGTATCACGCAGCAAACCCAAGATACAAAGCACCACACGTCACTGGTGAATACGTGTACTTTTTCCAACTTCATTGGCAGAGACGAGTAATGCAAAAAAGTGAATATAATTCATGAAACTTGTCACATGGAAGCAGAACAAGTTTTGTCTCCAAATAAAAGAAAAATCTCTCGAAAGGAGAAACAGAAATTCATGCCAGAACATTTCACATTGAAAGGTCAAATTCTCTCGGTGGAATCTGCCTTGAATTCTATCCAAAGAAGTTGGAAAGAACTCAACGGCTGACCACTCAGCATCATATAATGGTAGCATCAGTGGTTTCAGTCAACTCAGCAGTGGTGTCTTCTCGGCCATTCTGATACTGATGCTTTCTCACGCTTGCCAACTTTGGTGAAGATAATCTCAAAGTTACATGGACTAAGTGGAATGGACAGGGACAGGGACATCCCCGTGCAAATTTGTTCCCGTTCACGCACGAAAATATGTATCTATATATACACATGTATTTATTTTTTGTTGTCGGCTTCTGTCTTCCTTTGAAGACAATGTAGCATGCACTAAGGATTATCCAATAGTTGACCTTCAGTGGCTACTGTGGCCATATAGCTTCATGAGTGACAACTTCTGTTGCAGCTTTTGCAGATGTAGTCCACACCTGGCTCAGCAGGTGCTGTCACTGCCCACTGATGTCTACATTCTCTCCACTCTTCCCGCTGGTTCTCTTTCTTCTATCTATCTGTGGATACCTACCTTGACAGCAAGTCCCCACCTGCTATGATCTGCAGCCACAACCTCTCAGCCTACTAGGTCAATGTTGTATGCCTTGAAGTCTCATTTACAAATATCTACATAACAAAGAACAGGCTTTCCTGCAAGTGATAAGCTCACCATACAACATGTCTTTGGGTATGGCCTATCTTGCATGCAGTTGATATAACAAAGCCATTGCAAGCACCTTCATATATATATATATTGTGTGCATCAGTTCTGTGCAGAAAGTATCTAACCATTTTAAATATCTCAAGAACTAGTTGCGCGGACTTGAGGTAAATTGGCAACCCAACAGAACGAGCATTATTGTATATGCTTGAACAGACACTCTCCCTGAGATCACTCAGTTAGAAGCCATTGAGTGAGCTTGTGTCCTATGTAAATATTGCATTCACAGTGAATGAGCTCACCTGTTCTTCATGTCTCGTGTGGGTTTTTTTTGGCAAAACATTGCACCATCCCAGGTCAGAGATTTCATACCTTGACGAGATTAAGGTGAAATACTTTGCTCTGTAAATAAGAAGGTTTGATAGATTTGAAATGAGCTCGGAGCTAGGTACAGACTCAGGGGTTTGATACACAAAAAATAGTTGGATCTAATTCCAAGAGATCTAGATTATCTGCTTAAGATGGATCTGAAAATTATGAGTCCAATGACAAAAAAGTAAAATGTACTAATTTTCAATTTCAATCAAAATGAAGTAATCAATTTATGAATCATTTTATAAATGAGAAAATATACCAAAAAAGTTTGATAGATTGAAAAAAAAAAGGTAAGAGCTAAATACAGATTTGAAGGCTAAATGCAACAAAAAGCAGCTAGATCTAGTTCCAAAAGAGCTATATTGGCAACGCTGCTTTGTCTAAAATACATCCTTTTTTTGTCTTACTTTTTTAGTAACCCATCCCTATACAAAATTGACAACACCAATCAGTTGCCAAGCCATGTATTACTTTTTAACATTATATCATTGTCTAAAGAGTTCTGGTCAGGTAGATGGATGATTAAAGTTTAAGGTGACAGGGAGATAAGCTCTGTAGCAAAATGTTTTTGGCACTGTATCTTAGCAGCAGAGTCGCCAAATTAGCCATCTCTCGGCTAGATCTGGCTGATATTTTTTCCAATTCAGTCGATAAAACTATGCACTATATAAAGAATTCTTGTCTTATTTTTGTCATTTCTTTCTTCGTTCTGTTTTCCCAACCCACAAAATAAATGATTAGATGATCTTCAGTTTGTGTTGTGTGTAAAGTGTCCAAGTTGGATGTGGGGGTCAAAAGTATTTGTGGAATCTCAATTTCACGAGGAGTCTGTGACCCGATCCTCTGCGAAATTCAAGGGACTACATTATACATATCCATATACACAGTCGCAGATACTCTCTTTTCCACGTGGATGCACATGCTGAAATCAATATTTCCCTATTTTCTACCATTAAAAGAAAACAAATATTTCCAGTGTTGAGACATTCACCCAAGTGCAATGGACATTTATTTGCTTGTGATATGAAGATATCAAATATTTGAACAACTGGGCCAAAAGCAATATCTGCAGATAATCTTACAAATTCTCACATGGTCATGGCTTTACAGTCACAGATCCAGGTGGATGTCTAAGGGGTCCAGAACCTTCCATCTTCCCTGCTTCGGGAAAGCACATTTAAAAAATGTTTTCAAGTATCTAGATGAAGAAATTTATCAGTAAAAAAAAAACAATAATCCCAAATGATCATGAATTAGCATTAAAAGGTTTTCATTTATTTCAACTAAGATGCCTTCTGTCTTATTCTTTATAAATCTTTTAATTTATTTGTTCCATGGTAAATTTCTTTGGTTATATTTCTTTTCTTCACTCTTTTGTCAATTCTAGTGCCAAAGAGTTATGACTTGAATGTAAGTGAAAAAAGGCCGGATCGCATTTGGCTTTCTTGTTTTTTATGTTTAAACTTTGTTTTCTTTTTCATGAATTCTTGAAAATTAGATTTTTCCATTTGGATCTCACCATGCTCAAAGTCCTGGATCCGCCCCTGTTGATATTCTTTGAACCCACACAAGAATGGCTGATATTTGAAATCATCAACCAAAATTGTCAACATAGATTTCTGCAGTTTTCAAATAAGTCTGTCACTGTCTATCTAGCTATGCATGTACATATGTACAGGCCACACCAATGGAGCCAGAGGGTTGAAAATTTTATTATCTTAAAAAAAACTCTACTTTTTAGAACCCCTAAATAGTTTTCTATTCGGGGGGGGGGGTCAATTTGCATAATGAATTAACACTAAATTGGTCCCTTTGTTTGTGTCTAGCTGAATTCATGTTTGTTTTTTTTAAATTCTGACATTTTCAACAATCACTATTCAACAAAATTAATGCATAGTTGTTTGTTCAAATTTTTACTTGTCTATATTTATACATGTATGTACATTTGAGTGTAACTTCTGAGTGCGTACGTAACAGACAAGTAACTGACCAAAGTTTTGCACTTAAGGGGCTAAAATTTGGCATAGGGGCACATCTTTCCAAGGTAAAGGTAATAAGTTATGTGACTTTCTCCTAATATTATCAAATTTTTGCTTATTTCATTAAAACAAATTTTCGATAAAGATTTCAATTCATATCAATTACGATTAATTTTTTCTGAAAAGAGCAAATAATACAAAAGACAAAGTCTTACAGTCACTGGAATCAATTTCAAATCGCATTGTGTTCCTCATGGTCAATTGTACATTTCTTTTTCTGAAGTTGGAAACTGTAGAAGTCTTTTCTTTTCCTCTGACAAAGATAGAATATTATTCACCCACAATCACTGCAATAGTTACGGGTGAAAAGTTACTGATGAGAAAATTTAATTTTAGGTCCTGTATATATTTCATTTAGTTCTACATTCTTTATGTTTATGTTTTTTGCAAATTTCTATAAAGGTAAAGCAGAACTATTTTCTTGGAGGTTATAAACATTCCTGGACTAACTGAAGATTGTCAGAATATTTTAAAAGCAATTGATACAAAGCAAAACGAAGTTGTAGGTGTATTTATTTTAGGCATGTAGATATCAGGACTGGGTACTTCTGCCAGTTATTTACAAGATGTACAAAGTGTAGTTAGTTAAAAGAAAAAGTAAGAAGTTTAATAGTTGTAGTGGATTAAATATTTCCACCGTGTTTGAAGCAGTGATGAAACCATAAGTAAAGGCTTTCTTTCCTGGGAAAAAATCTTTGACTAACTTTCACAAGATAATCCTTCCAATGCATCTTGGAGTCAGTGAAGTCGGAAAAGGTCAGCGGGCAAAAAAGTTGAATAGACGACTTTATGAAAAGATTTTTTACTCATCTCATACCTCTCTGCAAGTACAAAGGCAAAAGCCTGTGAATGACAACAGCAGAGAAAAAAGAAGAAAATTATGGAAGCCTTGACATTTGTGACATTCCGATATTCTTTGAAATGAGCATAGAAAATTTTATTATCTATTTTTCAACAGCTAAGGTCATTTATTAACATTTATTCAGCATCCAAGTTGGTACACCGGTAGTTGTATTAAACCTGGCTACCCTGTGGCAAAAGGGACTTTGAGTCTCACAGAGAGCTTATTCTTTATTTTAGATCCACACTGTTCACTTGATGCCATAGATTGATGGCCAAAGTTAAGTTGTGATTGTAAAAACAACTTAAAAATTAAGGAACAATAGTCAAAAATTAATAATAATGGTTTACTATATTGCATTGCATACTGAACCACTCCCCCACTGAAAACATGTTTTGGAGAGGAATTTTCCAAAAACAAAAAACCATTTCCCCTTCTCATTGCACTGTGTGCAAAATTTCAAGATTCTTCTATGAACAATGAGGGCTTGGTAAAGTCTGGATATGTTTGTTGTATGGACTGATCCGACGGTTGCCAGCAATCTTTTTCAGAGAAACTAGCTGTGGTGCAGGGAAGATTGTATCCTGTTTACATGTTTGCTATTGAGGAAAGAAATGGGAATATTTCTGTGTTGTGGGTTGTTTGGTAAGAGTGGGAGGGGAGGTGGTTGTATCTGTGTAGTTGAGAGTCAAGTTTGGTCTGAAATAATTTTCACTGCACCACTGCTAGTTTTCCTGAAAAAGATGGCTGGCAACCATTGAAATACATCAAAACATGCCCACGTGATAAAGAAAATTTTCAAGATGTAACATCTGCTTTTCTCTTAAATCTTTTTCTTCATCTTCCAATTGTCACTTTCATCCATATAGATAGATATCAATGTCAGAACAAATGCATAACCTGGACCCAGCAACAGTAATTGAACAGGTCTGTTTGGGTAGCAGTAATTAAAAAAATAAATGTTCGAATCAGTTATATTAGGTTTGTTATTGACTAACATTTACAAAATTATACCTCTTCTCTGTACGTATTGAAGTCAGTGAAAAAAGAAAAGGTTACAGGGCTAAAGAATGTAAAAAACTGTTTTATAAAAAGCATTTTTAAGAGAAGACTCTTGAACAGAAGGTGACAGCAACACAGAAATTCCTCTCAGCCATGACAAACGCAAAACACCGTGAATGACGACAGGAGAAAGAAGAGAAGAGATAATACGCAAGTCATGCAAGTCTTGAATCAAATTTCTGACATTCTTTTAGTCTTTGAAACAAGCATAAAACATTTCTGTCTTTCCAAGTGTCTTCTTTATTTGAACTGGGAACAATCGATGCTTACAAAAACGGTGTGGGAGGGAGGAAAGTAGAAGTTGGCTGTTCCAATAAATCAGTTAACAGCTTGCAGAATGTAACATCAAATTATGTACTTATGTACACAGTGACATACCCAACACATACATACAGATGGAGATAAAACGCACACAATCTGTCTATTCCTGTCTGTCAGTCTGACTGTCTATCTCTCTCTATATATGTATACATTGTTTATATTCCTCTCTCTCTGTCTCTCTCTCCATACATATATATATTTACACATTGCTTATATTTCCCCTTTCTCACTCTCTCTCTCTCTTTATATATATATATATATATATATATATATATATATATATATATATATATATGCTCCTCTATTCAGGGTTGAGCACTTTAGGTGAGGTAACTCATCCACTGTAAGCTTATGCAATGCTCTTCTATAGGAATTGAGGACTCTGGTGGATGAGGGATTTCTGTGAAATTTAAATATATCGCTTAAATTCAGCCTTACTGCCTGTCCAGTTCTGTAGTCCAGAGGAGGATATCGGCTTATGGGTCCGAAGTGAAGGTTTCAATTCTGCCTCATGGTACTGGATTGGATAATGGAAAGTCTATAGCCACACTGAAGAGATGTAATACATTGAAACAGCTGCCTGAGGATGACACAATAATATATATATATATGTATATATATATATATATATATATATATAAAAAGATGTTTCTTTGTTTCTGAATATAGACTCCTAAATGGTTGCACTTGATGTAGTGCTGACCTCTGTGATCTCTACAGGTCGAGTTAATGTCAAAACTCTTTTTTCCACCAAAATTTATAACTTTCTATTTAAAAATTCATCCCTTTCTATAAGTAAAAATCATCGGCACAGGCCTGTGCTGGGTCAACAAATAGGTGGGCACACAAGCGCATAACCCCACCTCCTCTCCCCATCACTCAGGAGTGTGCATAGCTTCCCCATTATTTCATTTTATGAAATCTCTACAAAATACCATTTGCTCTCCTGTGTTCTTATATTTGAAGTGATTTTCTTCTCCAGGTAATGAATGCATCTTCCTGGGTATGCCAGGATATAACAAACCATTTTGTTTGGCCTTATGTAGATTATGAGAAAGCATTCGACTCGGTAGAACACACGGCAATCTTCAATTTAATGTGAGAACAAGGTGTTGATGATAATTACCGATAAGTCATTCAGAACTTATACATTACAGTGCCTTTCTCAGTCACTAGAGCAGAGTTGTGTCAAGACTGCTGCCAAGTCCCATATGGTACTTTTTTTTATTTCATGGTCAGCTGTTTGATTCGTTACTTGGTTAATACTAGTGCCAGACAGAATACATTTCCAAATAAATTGTCTCCACATTATATATATATATATATATATATATATATATATATATATATATATATATATATATATATATATATATATATATATATATATATATATACGTCCAGAAAGCTTTACAGCTTCAAACACTAAAGACAAAAGAATTTTATAAAAATTTCTATTATTTCCATCAATCATTTCCAATATCTGTAAATGCAATTTATGTAAGCTTTCCAATGGGTTTTATGTTTCAAACAGAATTAGATATTATAGAACTATGAGTGAATTTTTAATGTGAAGAGACAAAGAGACAGGCAGACAGATGAATACAAGCAATGCATTCCTGGATATGTATGAAAATGGGTATAAGTCCGTATTGCACTTCAATATTGTTGTCTGTGAAAAAAATAGGATATTAAAAAGCTATTCTACATATTATCTGGAAGCCAATGTCTCTCTATCAATTAAGAACCAAGAATACTAATTTCAATTTAAAGATCTACAAATGTATGTATGTTTCATTGTTCTTAGCTTATTACCCCATCAAAGGTGTTGTTAGGTTAAGTACTTATGGTAATTGTTAGTGAGATCCACTTCCAGATTGTCAGGCCTCTTGAAGCTTAGCTACAGCGCCTGAAATCCCCTAATTGTCACCCATCTAGATACTGACTAGGCTCAACACTTTGCTTAACTGTGATGATTCGACAAGAACAGATGTATCCAACATGATTTGGTTGTAGACATCTGTAGAAGTTCCTCAATCCTTATCCTTGTGCTTAGTACTTAGTTGAGAGGCATTGAGTACCATTTTTAAGGTCTTTGGAAATTTCGTAAACTCTCAGCCATATTTTTCTACTATCCAAACTGAGCTATTCCTCTTTTGTTTTGTCTGTTGGTCACTGCAAGTCTTGAGGGTCATGGGGCGTGACCCCAAGGCTAGAGCCAATATCCTGCTTTAGGCAATCATTCATGCTTTGGTGAGTGGATGTCAATTAAAGGTCCTTTCTCTTTTCAGGTGATGCAGTTATATTTGCATGAATGATGGAAGACTTGTCCTATGCGTCATCCATAGTCATAATCAATAGATAAATAGGAGGAACAGAATGATTACACACACACACACACTCACATATGTAATTATATACATATACATATATATATATATATATATATATACACATATGATATAAGGTTGTGCTGTCATATTGGATTTGGGAAAGTGGTGGCAAATCTAGCTCACCTGTAGCCATTATCACCCAAACTACTCTCAGCGAGCCTTGAAAGGATATTTCAGAGAACTCACAAGGAAGGAATTGGAATAAAGATAAATGAAAAATATTTGAACAACTAAGATTTGCAGATGACGTTCCCATGACTTCAGAAGCATTGGAAGAATCACACATGTTAGCAAATCTAAATTAGCAAGAAGCTTAAAGATGAACAGAACAAAGATAAAAGTAATGTTCAATGATAAAGTCCCCCTAAAAGACCATGAAAATACACTGTCAGGCTTCTTGGAGAGGTTGATGAATGCATTTACCAAGTACCTGGACAAGTGATTAGGTTAGAGAAAGACCATGGAAACGAAATCAATTGGGACACATTGAAGAGCACCTTGCGGATGTGCAATACAATGTGTATACAATGAATGCATAATACCAGTTACGACTTTCAGATGCACAACATGGAAATTTACCAAACAAACTGAGAACCAACTTGGAATTGCATCGAGAGCCATGAAAAAAAGTAATGATAGGGATAACTTTAAGAGATAGAAAAAGATCAGCATGAATCAAAATGAGAACTAGAGTTAAGGATATTATAGAAATGATTAAGCCACAAAATTTGAGATGGGCAGGACACTTAGCAAGAGATGGAGCAGAAGACTGACTGATTGTTGCCCATGGGATAGTAAATGCTGTTTGAAAAGAGAAGACACAAGATGGAGAGATGTCACTATATGGTTAGTTGGCTGAAGTCAGTGCAGTCATGGTCGTCATGGAGGGAGAGGGGAAAGGCCTTTGTCCATGTTGACCAATGATGACTGATGATATATATATATATATATATACATATATATGTATATATATATATATATACACACATACATATGTATATATATATGGAGAGAAAGAGAGAGATAACTATAGATAGATATGAACAGAATGGGATTGATAGATAGATAGATATAGGTATACTTTAATTAGTGATATTGATTTGTGCCCAAATTTTCTATACAATTAAAAACTGCTCTATTCAAGGTCTTATGATGATCTAAAGTGTTTCTATTTGTACAGCAATACCAAAACTGTACTGCATCAGAACCCTCACTAATCAAAACTGCACTATTCAAAGTATTCCTGTAGAATATATATAGATATAAACTGATTGGTAGATTTTGCAGATAGATAGATGGATAGATAGAAACCGAACATAGATATCTATGAATATAGATGAATTAATATATGGATGTCATGTCAATTAAAGGTTCTTTTTATCAAGTGATGCAGTTATACTTGCTTGGATGATGGAAGACTTGTCCCATCTGTCATCCATTGATTGGGACAATGGGCCCCACCTGATTGGTTGGCTGGTCATCTAGGAAGTGGGTGGATCTGTGACTAATTGCTACTGCTGCTGCTAAATATGGCTCTGGGAAAATTTCTACTCAACTAACAAATTCTCTGAAATTTTTATGTTCCCAGTAGAAGTATGTAATTTATATACAGCTGTTAGTTGGTGGAAGAAGCAACAGTTTTATCCACCCCCTTTTTGGTATTTCTTGGGAATTGTCTGGGGTTTATGGAGGGAGTATTTATGGAGGGAGTATTTGTGAAGGGAGTATTTGCAGAGGGAGTATTTGATTGGTGAAGTCCATTCCTCACCAGATATTTATTTTTAAATGAGTAGCATTTAGTTCAAGTGAGCCTTAGCAGGAAAAAAAAACAAAGAAAAAGAAAATGAAAAAAAGCAAAAGAAAAACAAAGGAAAAAACCCCAAAAAACTCATCCAAGTAACAAATTAATGAATAAAGAAAAGACAGGTCTGGCTAGTCACCAGATAGAAACTGTCATGTGACCAATGTCTTTTGGCAGGATGCCATGTTTGGGTTGATCAATTTAAAAAAGTTTGAAAAAGGGCTGATCGAAGAAAAATTTATTTCTTCTGCTTTTTGTTGGAGTGAGAACACTGTCAGACACAAACTAAGGGATCAATTTAGTATTAACTTACACAGTAGATAAACCTCCCCTAAAAGTAACTATTTGAGGGGGTGTAAAAAAAAGCAAAAAATGTTTTTTTACTTGATTTATAAGGAGGAAATGTTTAGATCCTCAACCCTCTAGCTCCCTTGGTCCAGCCAGTACACATTTTACCTACATTCAGAGATAGCCTGCCAGACCCACTTAAAAACTGAAAAAAATCAATGTTGACAGTTTCTATGATGTTTTTGTTGTTTTTATGAGCATCCTCGTTTAATCAGGATGCTTGATTGAGAGAGTGGGCTAGAGAGATAGAGAATGAACAAGAAATAAGGCCTCCCCATTGCGATTCAACAGACTGCCTCTCATCATGTCGGTTGCAGTGTCCTCCGACTAAAATGTCTTAGAAGTCACAAAAACAGACAAATTGTGGACATGTCTTTTGGGGACAACGTATATTGTCTTTCATAATGACTGCTTACAAGTAGGAAAGATGGCAAGAAGTAGCTAGATAGCCATACAGAAAGTCATTGACTGCTGAAGCTATTGTCAATAAATAGAAAGAAAACTACTTTAAAGAAAAAAACTGTTGCTGCTGTTGCTGCAGCAAATGGACGGGGCAAAGATGAATGGTAGAGGAGTTGGTTCAAATAGCATGAATCCCTGGAGATTCAAACAATAACCAAAGCAGAGAAACAGAATAAAAGACATCAATATGAAGAAAAGACATGCAAAAGAAGATCATTGTGGTAAAGTCTTCTCAGCAGATCTTGAAACTGAATTATCCAATGAAAAAACAGGAAATTGCAGCGATGATTAAGAGGCAACTAAACAACAATGCGTAGACAGATAGACAGGCATCCATTTTGATCAATTGAATAAAGAAATCTTATTTGTAAAGACATCAGATTATTCGGTCCTGGTGTTCCTCTTATTGTTGGCTATTGGTTTACAAGCTCCCACAGGGAATACAGAGCAAGACACTCATTATAACTATAGACATGTTATCAAATGGTTTTAGTTATCAGAATCAGTCCATCTAAAACGCTTGATTTGAAATGTATTAGAAATTGTAAAAGATAGATCTAATATGAAATTCATGTAAAAATTATCAAAGCTTTTTTTTAAAAAACTTCTGACTGAATTCACAGTCAACAACTGATTTTTTGCTGGTAACTTTCACATAGGCCTAATATTTTTTCATGATATAAAGTTGTATGCAATGATGAATTTATTAACATAACAATGAATTCATAACATTTTTATTTAATTCACCAAGTGTTTGTCTGCTAAGCTTAGGAAAAATTCAAGAACATCCTCAGCTATGGCCACCAAATTTTTATGGCCACTAACAGAATCCTGGAGCAGGATTTTAGCAAGTTAGTTTATGAAAATTTCTCAATAAAATAGGTTTTTAATGTGGGGTTGTATTTACAATATAAAATCGCTTCCTCAGTTTATTTCTAGCTGTGTTTACACTTACCAAAAAATCTACTATTTCTTCCATTTACCAAATGTCTTTATATCCATCTCTGTTAACATAACCACACAACATATGCCCATGAAATTCTATGTATATACAAATAGGACCCAGGAACAGCTTTTTAGATAGTCTGTGAGTATTCCAACTCTTTTTTTTCAAGGTGGGGGTAATCTATAATGTATGTATAATGCTAAATTGGTCCCTTATTTTCCGTCTGGCTGTGTTCATGCTTACCTTAAAATTTAATATTACTGTAATTCACCAAATATCAGTCTGTATTTGCATAACTCAAGGATCTATGACTATGAAATTTATGTGGTAACTAATGGGACCCCCTAGCATGTTTTATAGACTTTTCCTAGGATTTGCAGCCAATATTTTCTGATTTTTCTAGTTCTTCTCTCCATCTTTTACTCTGCCAGCCCCAGTTGCGCATGTGATCTGTGGGGATCCATGTTGTGAGTTGTGATGTCCATCGATGGTCTGCCATTCTTGCAACATGACCATTTGAGTTTTCTAGTGGATTCTATGATGTCCTGGACTCCTGTTTTCACTCTCATATACTGTGCTGTCTTGTGGTATCTCCATTTGAGGTTAGGCATGATTCTTCCATGTGCACGTTGCATGCTTCTCAGTCTGTGGGTCAGTCTCTTGGTTAGATTCTATGTTTTAGCTTGATAGTGGACTATCAGGAGGATGCATTGGTTGTATACCCCTCCTTTTAGAACAAATGGAATCTTCTTGTTTTTGGGGGTTTAACTTGCTCTACAAAAGACTAGCCATCCTAGAATGATTCTTCATTTGATTTCTTCTTATTTTGTGGATTTCATAGAGATTCGTTGTCCTACCTAGATGTAGTGGTCTACTGTCTCCAGTTCTGCATCTTTGATTTGGTTTGTTTTGTTCTTATTTTCTGCATGATTATTGTACATGGCCTTTGTTTTACTGAAATTCATGTGTTGGCCAACTTTTATGTTTTTTACAAATTAATCTTTATAAATTAAAAAGAAATGTAGAGGCTGTGTTTGCAATCTCCCCAATAATAATGATCTAATTTCCATCAATCTATCTATCTATATAATACTAAAAGTCTGATTCTGTTTATCTGCACGTGACCTCCAAGTAACCAAAACGTTGCCAAAGCTATTGAATTGAGGAACCCTAAAAAAAATACTTTTGATCTCTTATTAGGGCCAAAGGTCCTATTTTAGCATTGTGCTGGAACTATCTGGGAAACCTGCCCATAGCTAAAGAATATAAATCTATAATAATGAATGTAAATTGTTCTGATTCTTATATTCTTTACATTATGTGATCAGCCTGTTATTGTTACCTAGGAGACCCTGCTGGCGGAGATCACTGGGCTAAAAGTCTCAAAGCCCATGCCTTAATATGGCATAGGATATAAACAAACAGGTTGGTGTGTACTTTCTATCTGTTTCTATTGTCTTTCATCTTGTTTAATCAACTGCTCTGTTGAATGTAGTTCAGAAAAAGTGAAATTAGCTAGCAGGATGTTAATGATAACTTGAGGAGAAGCTATTTTCTTTTGGGCAATGCTGGATAACCTTGCAAACATGACTGGTTGACCTTTGCGAGCAAACAAAAACATGTTAAAGGAAAGAACTTTTCTCTCTTATTTCAAGTTGACATCACATGCAATTAAATAATGCATTGAGGAAGGAAATATTTTTTTTGCATTAAATGAAAGAGCTTTTATTGAACTGATGGGATTTGCTTTTCTTTAGAAAATGTGCACACAAACAATTGAGATTCTCTTCTCTTTTTTTAAAATTATTTATTTGTGAACATGTTAGAAACCATCAACCCAAACCATCATTAAAACTATCAACTGAGGTTTCAGTTTTCAAGTAATTCTAAATAGTTGGTTCCCCATGAAAGAGTTTTCATTTTAGGGGTTCAATTTGGAATGTAAGTTTATGTTAAATTGGTCACTTTGTTTGTGTCTGGCAGCGTTCATGCTTGTTTTGGGAAAATACAGACTCTTTTCCGTCATCACTGCCCATCAAAAGGCAAGAGAAGAAGCTTATTCACTGATCAACCCTTTTTTAAATTTTTAATTGATCACCTCCAACATAGCATGCAGTGAGAAAATATTAGTCATGAGACAGTTTCTATTGAGTGATTCACTAGACCTTTTTTTATTTGTTTCACATCAGATATTGTAGACATTTTAAATTTTTGCTTATTTTGTTTCTTATTTTTTGCTTCCAAAAAAAAAACAGAATTTCTTTCCCTTTTTCCCTCCTTTGCAAACGAAGTTGGAAAAAATTTACTTATTCACTAGTTTCTGTCTTTTTGTCAGTCTGTCTGTTTGTCCACACAATATCTCCAAAAGTTCACAATGAATTTCAATGACATTTTGCTGAAGGTTGGTCCATTGGCTGAAGGAGAAGATCAAATTTTGAAGTGGGACCAGTAATTTGTTTCTATGGTTACCCCTCCCCTGCATTGTAGCTATATATATATATATATATATATATGTCCACACACTACCTCCAAAAGTTCACAATGAGTTTTGATAACATTTTCTGGAAGGGTAGGCCATGGAACAAGGAAGAATTGATTAATTTTAGGGTGGATCCAAGGATTTTTTCTGTTTAAAGATATTTCTTAATTTGTCTTTTCACATATTTCTGAATTCACTCATGTTTGTCTATACAATATCTTCCTCATATGCAATTAAATAATAGGCTTACAAAGGAAAGGGTTTTTTTCTATATTCAGAGAAAGAACCTTCATGGAATTCACAGGATTTGCTTTTTTTTATAAGATGTTCTCACAAACAATTGAATTTCTTTTCCATGAGATTTTTTTTCTATTAGTGAATACATGGCATAGTGTGAATAATTTTTTTTCCGTGTGTTCCACAATGGATACTGCAGATACTTTTAACTTTTCTTTAACTTTTGATTCTAAAAAAAGATCTTTTTGCCCTTTTTCATTCTCTGTTTTGTTTCTCTTTTTCTTTTTTCTTTCTTTGTTAGCTTCTTCTTTTTCTCTTTCATCTTATCAGTTCGCTTCTTTCTTTCTTAATTTCTTTTTGTCTCTTCAACTTGCATCTTCTTTTATTTCTTTTCTTTTTTGTCTCTTCAGCTTGCTTCTTTCTTTTTTTTTGTCTCTTCAGCTTGCTTCTTTCTTTTCTTTTTTGTCTCTTCAGCTTGCTTCTTCCTCTTTTGAGAAGCCATAAACCAAACAGTCACTAAAACTATCTACTTATGTTCTTTCAGTTTTCAAGCTTGTATAGCTGGCTGGTTAGTGATCTATATATGTATCATACACACAGGCCACACCCATGAAGCTAGAGTGCTGAAAATTTAAACATTTGCACCTTATTATATCTAAAAAAATTTTTTGTTTTTTTAAATCTCTTCCCCAAAAGGTTTTTAGTGGGAGAGTACAATTTGCAATGAATCTTTATGCTAAATTGGTCCTTTAGTTTCTGTCTGGCATCATTTACCCTTGTTACTTGAAAATTTGAACTTTTCAGTAATAACTGCCAATCAAAAGGCTAAAGAAATAATTTATTCAAAGTTAATCTCTTTTTCCATTTTTTTGATTGATCACTCCCGACAGGGCATGCTGGTCATGTGATGGGCTCTATTGAGTGACTAACCAGACCTGTTCTTCTTTCTTTCTCTCTTTTTTCTTTTTCTTTTTCTTTTTTCTTTTTCTTTTTTCTTTCCCTTGTCCCAGCAATATTTTGATTTCTCTTTTTTCTTCCCTAAAGCAATTATCTTCTTCTCCATTGTTTGGGGAGAACAAGAACCTCTGAAAATAGAAAAGATTTTTTAATATTTATAATTGATAGAAATTTACCTCTGCTGCACTAACACACCTTTCAACGTTTTGTTTGTTTAAAAGTTCTAAACATGAAACAAGATAAAATTCTGCAATGAGTCGTAATAAAATTCTGCTTCTTTGTATGTACACCTGTTACTCTTTAGAGTGGGAGTGCTGCCCTTGTGTCCTTGCCCTGGGGACACGATTCTACTTTATCCCCATCCTGACCACAATGCACCATCCACGTGCCTTGCGAAATTGAAATTTTCTCTTTCTCTGCTTGAGATCTGCTTTTCTATTTGTGAAGACATAGTACTTTGCAAGTTTCTTTTTTTACTTGTTTCACATCAACCAGTGGAGACGATTCTAACTTTGGCTTATTTTTCTCTCTTATCTTTCAATTCCAAAACAAAACACAGTCTTTTATTTCTCCTTTTTTTTTTGTGTCCATTTTGATATTTTACCCTTTTTTCTTCCCGAAAGCAATTATCTTCTTTTACATTGTTTGCGGACAACAAGAATTTCCAAAAATAGAAAAGATCTTTTATTATTTATAATTGATGGAAACCGAACACTTTTTTTTGTTTAAAAGTTTGAAAAGATAAAATTTTGTCTGGAATTCCGAGATAAATTATCATGGAATTATTCTGCTAATTCGTACGTACAACTGTTATGGTTTAGAGGGAGAGTGACGCTGCCATACCACCAACCCAAAATCATGACTCTCCTTCACCCTTTCCTATCTACAACACACCATCGATGTGGCTGGCATTGTTTCCTCACACACACACCTGTGTCCATATTGATGAACAGCTACAGCCATGTACCCATGCTGTAAAGAGCAAATGGAGCAGTGGCTACTACCCTGTGCTGGTTGTTTGTTTCTTTCAGCCTCTTTCCCCTCCCCAACCATCCACTGTAACATAATGAACAAGGGTAAGAATGGAAGTATATGCTTATGCTTGAATGGGAACATAAGGTACTCAACCTTCACTATAATCATCATATTACTGTAGTAACGGACCATGAGTTTATAGACAGATAGCAAAAAATCAATAACAGTGATATATTAGTTTCATTTTCCTTTGCATGTTATTACAGTTAATATAGATATATTTCATAGATAGTAAATTACTTGAACAAAATTATATATACATTTTAATTGCGGATGTAAATCTGTGGGAGTTGGAGTGCTTGTCTGATAGCATGCTCATGTCCGTACCTAGCACTGCTGGAATGGATCGATCCGATTAGAATATTAATGATCACTATTTTTCTTTGCCTGGAGGTAGAAGGTTTCCCTCTTTCCTTGAATTATACATCCGTCGAGGCAAGGAGAATGAATACCAATAGATCTGAAAAGAAGGGTTTACAACCAATGAATTCTCCTGATGGTCACCTATGGAGATGAAACATGGAACCTAACCAAAATATTGGCTCCCAAACTAAGAACTGTGCAATGTACCCCAGAGAGAATCATGCTCAATACTAGTGGGAGAGACCACAAGTTTATTTGAGATAAAGCATTGGAATCAGAGATATCATAAAATTCATTAGAGAATTTAAATGGCAACGGGAAGCTAAAGTTACAAGAATGGCTGACAACCACTGGACATCATGACTCACAACATGGATTCCCAAAGTTTGTGCACAAAATTGTGGTCAGCAAAAAAAATATAGCACAACAATTGAGACAAGTTCAGGAAATAGTAGTGCCATGACACCCACAATTGAGAAGTCTGGCAGATCTTGGGTAAGGTCTATGTCCAACGATCGATATTAAAAGGCTGATGATGATGACGATGATTGAAAATATTTGAGGTTAAACACTGAAGATACAACATTATCAACAGCAGACATCACGATTATTGAATTGATTGGAAAGTTTTAACCATATCAACTGAGTTTTCATCTTTTACATGGACGTGTTCCGCCTTGTCCTCAATTTTACCAAAAGTTACAACATATAATTAGAACATAGATTTATATCCAATGCTCATTCCTCATTCCTCATCTAAAGAATTTAGACACGAATAATTAGTTTTATTCATAAAAAATAAAATAATGTCACATGACATTTCAGAAAATGTCAACTGAAATTATCACAAAAACCGTCATTAAAATTGTCAACATTGGTTTCTCTAGTTTTTAGGTTGGTTTGGCTGGCTATTTACATATGTATGAATCATGTGTACAGTCCACACAAATCGAGCAAGAGGGCTGAAAATTTAAACATATATTACTTTATATGTATTAAAAAAAATAGGGTTTTTTGGGGGGTTGGGTGTACATTTATGCCAAATTGGTCCCTTAGCTTGCGTCTAGCAGTGTCTGGGCTTGTCTTATGAAAATTCAGATTTCTTCCTCATCACCACCCAAGTAACTCATTTATTGATTACCTTTTCTGCTAATTTTTGATTGATCACTCCCAACACAGCAAAAGATGTTGGTCACATAACAGTTTTTATTGAGGGACTAGCCAGACCCCTTTCATTTTATATTCACATCCAATGTTTGTTTTCCTCCAATTTACATAAGGTTCCAAGAACAAGAAGAAGTGATTTGGGATGCTGGGTGAATCTGGGGTGTGTGGGTGTGTGGGGATGCGATAGAAAAAGGGAAGAGTCCAAAGTTACCCACGGCTTCAGGCTATTGGGAAATGTGACCAATGGTTAACATCAAACTCAGAAGGGAAAAGGTACACAGGTCTGGTTAGTCACACAGTAGAAACCATCATGTGACCAACATCTTTTGGCTGCATACCATGTTGGGTTGATTCATTAAAAAAATTGGAAAAAGGGGTGATCAATGAATAAGTTACTTCTCCTGCCTTTTGTTGGGCACTGATCACTAAATAGTCTGAATTTTCAAATACAAGCAGGCACAAACTTGGGACCAATTTAGCATAAACTTACATTCCTAAAATCCCCTCTCCTAAAAACCTATGAGGGGGGTACACACAAAAAAATGATGATAAGAAGTAAATTTTCAGCTTTCTAGCTCTATTGGTGCAGTCCGTATGTGCTTTACATACATACATAGCCAGCCGGACTGACTTGAAAATTGGAGAAACCTATATTGACAGGTTTGTTGACAGTTTCTAATGTAGCATCAAACTCAAAAAAGAATATATACTCATACACATATATATATATATATATATATATATATATATATGCACATACACATGCGTTAGAAAAATAAATATAGATCCGACAGGATATGAAGACTATTGACAATTGGAAAAAGAAAAGAAATTTATATGAACAGTAAATAATAAAGAATTTGAGATGTACTAATCAGCCTAAAGTCTTTTCTTTTTCAAAATATCAACTTTATATATATATATGTATATAAATTTGTGCACATATATATATATATATATATATATATATATATATATATATATATATATATTTCATGAGATTGAGAAAAGAATCTCTACTCATCAACTGACTGCAAAGAAATGTAAATAGGATATTCAAGAATTCAAGGGAAGCTGTCACTGAAAAGAAAAGAAATCAGTCGTAGTAAAAAATATACAAAACCTGTGTAAAACATGTGTGAAATAAACATCTAGTCTAGAAATCTTTCTGGAAATCACGTCCTTCCTTTCCAAGAGGAAGAATTTGGTGGATATTTATGGCTAGCACTGGCAACCAGAAAAAAAAAGGATAGATAAATAAGGAAAATTGTCTAAATTGGATTGAAGCAAAAAGTGTGCAAGGCTTCTGTCCCTTCCCCCCACCACATCCCTGGACCACCTAGCCACACCCAAAATGAAACTCTCATTTTGTCCTCACCCCCTTAACCTGAGCAATCACAATAAATTAGCTGCCTCAGTTTTCTACTTCCTAAATAACGAACATTGAAAAATCTGATCTAATGAATGGTTTAGAGTTGGTGATTTTCTTTCGTTGTTGTCATTTAAGCAAAAAAAAGAAGAAAGAAAAAGAATTAAAAAAAAACTGGTTAGTCACTCAATAAAAACCATCATGTGACTAATGTTTTTTGGCAGCATGCCGTATTGAGGCTGCTCAATCAAAAAAATTGGAAAACCAGGTGATCAATGAATAAATTACCTCTCTTGTCTTCTCTTGAGTAGTGAATACTAAAAAAGTCTGAGCCTCAAAAACAAAAAGTCTGAAAGTCCCCAGATACAAGCTAAGGGACCAATTTATCATAAATGTTGATAGTTTTTGTTTACAGATCCTAAAAGAAATCATCATAGAAGAAAAGAAAACAGTAACTATAAAATTATTGAGTTTTGCAATTAACCCCCAAGTCTCTGTGGGCAGCTATGCTTCATTTTGGTTGATTCCCTTTGCCAAAAATATCTGTACAGACCCCACACCTGACATCAATACTACAAGGGAGCTAAGTGCAATCATCATTTTATTTTGTCCCATAGCCAGTTGATTTTCTATGAACTTTGGGTCAATTCATTAACATCAGTCAGTCTAGGTATACTGCTTGACAAAGGCCTTTCCCAATTCCTTCCATGACGACAGTGACTGTGCAATTCTCTGCTATGTCTAACTCTTCTACATAATCCCTTCATCTTCTGTCTGGTCTTCGCCTATCGCATTTGCTATCCCATGAGCACCAATCAACTTCCCTTCTTGCTATGTTCACTGCCCACTACTATTTTTCGTTGCTTAATCACTGTTATGATATCTCTTATCTTGCTCTGCCGCCCGACCTACGTAGTCTTCTTTCTATTTCTCAGAGTTTTTCCTAGCATTGCTCTTTCCATTGATCTTTCTATAAGTCTGAGTTTGTTTCCGAGCAATTCTGTTAATTTCCATATTTTGATCTCATATGTCATCGTACACTTTATGTTTTAAGCTAATTCATTTGAAACTTTGAAAACTATAGGGCCCGTTCTGTGAAGAATATATCTTGCCCCTATTTTTAGCATTTAGTTCTTTGATGAATCAATGAACTGTAATAAAAAGCAATTTGTTTGAATTCTAACATATGGTACTGCTCTGTGAATGATTATAATGTTTTTTGAAAGATGTGTGATGGACGGCGTTGTTTCTCTGCTACAAGATTTGCAATATCAGGTTTAGAAGGAACACTGATGCAGAACCCCAGGCATTATTTGACGGACCCTCAGGTCTCAGGATGGTTTCAAAACCATTGTTTTCAACATATTGGCAAGGTGCTTTTCATCATGTCTCTATCTTGATTAAATGTTTTTCAAACAAATTTTCAAAGTACAAGATATATATATACGATATGAACTGTAAAAAGTGAGACAGACTTGGGAGTAAAGTGTTCAGAGGTCAGGTTTATTCATCCTTAGATGTTAATGGTCCAGACACGTTTCGGGATTTTTTCCCATCTTCAGTGGTGTGTGCTGTGTGAGTATATGTTTTTAGGGTTTAAAGTTCCCATGTGGAACCAGAGTCTACTATCAGGAGCTATGCCTTGAGGGTAAAATATTTCATAAGGCTGCTGGAGTCATCCTGCTGTGTGAGAGAAAGTCCAGCTAGTGGTGAAGTCTTTAGTTAAGCAGCAGCAGTCTGTCTTGGAGAGGGCAAAGTGTGTCAGAGTACAAGGGAAGTAATGTGGAGTTAGATATTTTGAGTATGTTAGGGATAGTGTAAATGGAAGGGTGATGAGGTTAAGGAGCTACATAGGTATCAACCTTATAAGTTATCAAAAATATGTTGGCTATGATTTGGACAGGAGGTATAACTGGCTGAGGTAGATTTTTCCTATGGGTCTGAGTGACTTTGAGCTCCCAGTATTGAATGTATCTGGGCGGGGGGGGGGGGGGTAGACGTGGGTGTGAGGATATTGTTAGTAGGAGTTTTGTGAATTAGAGATCTGTGTGATTAGGGTTATTAAGTTTAGTATTTAATCCATTAGGATACTGAGTTTTGAGTTTGTTGATCCGCATATCTTCATATATATATAAATGTATATATATATATATATATATATATATATATGCTCAAACACCAGCTGAGATAATTTCCATCCACTCTGCACTAGTGCCCTTGAAAAAGGCATGAATCCACCTCTTTTTTCCTCACTATGGGCAGATTGGGTTCTCTAGCTGTGGTTATCAACTAATCTAGGCAACAGATAACTTTGATTCCAAACCAGGGAGCAGTCCCCGCCAATCAAGGCCAGAAATGCATCATTGAGTTCAAAGATCATGTTATGATATGCAATGTCCTGGTCATCCACTGCCTGAAGGTCAATCTCCAGCCACCCTGACTATATCTTGCTGCTGGATCCAGGCTGACGGGGACAAAAGAGTGTGGCTGTCCGTATGCATGTTTCCCTTTAATCCAAGTCAGTCTGATGCCATGGTCATCTTTGACTATGAAGGACGAGGATAACAACAAGTTTGACCAAAATTCTATACTAAGATAGCATCAGTTATTGATGCAATGAAAATGTGATTGAAAATCTATGTAAATATCTCTACCTCACATAAATGAATCATCATAGCCCATGCACGCACCAGAACAAATTATCTAAAAAATGATATGAAATTATCAATAAAGTAGATTTCTCATCTAGAGTTATCTAAAAAAGAAATTTCCTATAGATAACTATCTGAAAAATAGATTTTTTATATGAAATTGTCTAAAAAAAATAGATTTCTTATCTAAGATTATCTAAAAGTGGATTTCTCATGTAAAAATATCTAAAAAATAGATTTCTTATCTGAAATTATCTTAAAAAATAGATTTTTATCTAAATTTATCTAAAAAATATATTTCTTATTTGTAATATATCTAAAAAAATGATTTCTTATCTAAAATTATCTAAAAAATAGATTTCTTATCTGAAATTATCTATAAAATACTGGCACAAATTTGGGCATTGATGGTCTAAGATGAACAGAGTAAAAAAAACTTTTTTTTCGAAAAAGAAACGAAAACATTGTTTTGGATGGTGCTTCATGGTGCACTCAAGCAAATATTAAAGGTTGTAACCCCCAAAATGTGACCAGGAGTGCAGACACACAGACAAGCTTACCATAATTGTCATGTTAAGTAATTTTCTGTCTGTCATACAAAACTATGGCTATGAAATATTTTGGATATTTCTGTTTAGTGTTACCAAATTAGATATTTTATTTTCTGTCCACATACTTCAATGAGTAGAAGAATTATTTCTGGCTTTTTGCCCCCCCCCAGTAGATTTTTAATTGGGGATTAAATTTTCAATGTAAGTTTATGATAAATTTGTCCTGTTTTGTGCCAAGTAGAATTCATGCTTATTTTTTCTTTTAAATTTAAACTTTTTAGTGCCTAACAAAAGATGAGAGAAATAGAATATTTGTTGATCACTCTTTTTTCCAATTTGTAATTGATCACCCTTAATATGACATGCTGCCAAAGATATTTGTCGCTCAGAGGTTGAGAAAAATGCATTTTCATGTATATCTTATTTGTTATGTATGTAAGTGCTATTATTGTTTCTGTTATCAATCATTGTTACCAACGACAGACCGGTTTAAATAATTTTGCTGGATTTGTATTATTCATGTTTTCTGACACTTATATATACTAACTGTGCTCATGGGAATTCCATGGTTTTAAGATTATTAATCATTTCATGCGTCTGCACTTCTCCCACCCAACGCCTGTATCTTCTTCATCTCTTCCAATCTTTGTTCTTGGTTCATGATCTCATCTGAATAATTTATAAACATTGATTAGATTCATATGCAAGAAATTTCCTACCCCCCTCTCTCCTCATCTCTTATCAAACTAACTCCACATCCTCCTCCCTGCCTCGCCCCTTTAGTAAACTGCCTCTTAACTCCACTTTCTCCCATCTCACTCGACCCCTCAGTAAACTACCTATCTTTCCTCATCTCCAATTAAAGTAACCACTTTCTCCTCTTTCCCTCTCCCCCTAAGTAAGCTACCTATCTTTCCTTGTCTCCTATTAAACTAACCACTTTCTCCTCTCTCCCTTGCCCCCTCAGTAAACTACCTATCTTTCCTCATCCCCTATTAAACTAACCTCATTCTCCTCTCTCCTTCAACCCCCTCAGTAAACTACCTACCTTTCCTCCCCTCTTATTAAACTAAGTCCATTTTCTCCTCTCTCCATCGCCTCCTCTTCAGTAAACTATTTCTTTCCTCATCTCTTATTAAACTAACTCATTCCTCCTATCTCCTTTGCACCTTCAGTAAACTAACTATATTTCTTTCCACCAATTTCTTTCTAAATCAAATATGAATACTTGAAATGAAATAATCAATATTTCAATTAATTCATAATGATAAAATAAGAAATGTTCAAAATAAGATGAGTAATATTTTCAATTCACCTAATCTTTATTATATCATTTAGTCATTACAAAAACTACATCTTACAAAGATTTTATGAATATCCAATATCTCAAGTAGATTGCACACATGTGCCATAGACCAAATACAGATCTCACTAAGTTGAATCTTTTCTTTGTCCCTGTTCAAGATATCGAAGATCCTTGGAAATATATTACAAAAACAAGCTGAATGAGAAACACAATAGAGATCTGGTTTCACCAGACTCTTGAATAAATGTTTTAAGCTTTGAAACTAGTGTCTCATTGATATGAGACAACAAAGAGTCTGATTCAGAAAGGTAAAAAGCTTTATATAAGTATTAACCCTGTATTGCCATGCAGTAAGACCTCATCATTTTCAGGCCAATTTTATCACCATTTACCTACTCTCATGCAGTGTGTCCACTTTCTAATGCAATTTTATAACTATATCGACCCATTTCCATGCAGTAAGACCTTATTATTTTCAGTCCAATGTTAGAATCATTGGGATATTCCCATGTAGTAAGACCTCATAATGCTAATAATGTCATGATAATTGAGCTACTCCGATGCAATAAGACCTCATCATTTCAGTCTAATGCTATTACCATTGAGCTATTCCCATGCACTAAGTCCTCAACATTTTCAGTCCAGTGTTATAAACATTATATTCTTTACATGCTGTAGGAACTAATCATTCTCAGTCCAATGTTATAACCATTGAATTATTACCATGCAGTAAGATTTTATTTCCAGTCCAATGTTATAAACATTCAGATATTCCCATGCAGTAAGACCTTACCATTTTAAATCCAATGTTTTAACCATTGGGATATCCCTATGCAGTAAGTCCATAATGTGCTGAGTCTAATGTTATAACCATTGAGCTATTCTCATGCAGTTATCACTCAACTTTTTAATTCCAATGTTCTAACCTTAGGGTTATTTCCATAGAGTAAGACCTCATTATTTTCCATCCAATGTTAAAACCATTGGGATATTCCAATGCTGTAAAACCTCATCAAAGAATCCAATGTTATAATCATTGAGCTATTCCCATACAGTAAGACCTCATCATTTCTAGTCCAACATTTGGCTATTCCAATCTCGTAAGACCTCCTTGTTTGCATTCCAATTCTTTTATTTCATTTAAAATATTCCTAATTGTATTTAGAATGTAACAGAAGAGAAAAGGAATTTAAGTAGTTTACTAAAAAGGGGAGGAAAGGAAATCAAGTAGTTCAATTAGAGGGTAGGAAGAGAGTGGGAAGAGGAGAAAGCTGGGTAATTTAATGAGGTTGTAAGAACATTTTCTTCTATGGAACTAATCCAATGTTTGCATGACATTCAGATAAAAGCATGGAACGGCAATAAGGCTTTGAAAGGATAAGGGAGGGGATAAGATGATGCATTTGCTTGAAGAAGAGCTGAAGTGCATTGGATAATGGATAATCTTTGTTGTCAATACCTTTTGGAGTTTTTATGGGTCCAACTAGTTCTTAATAAAAATGGATACTGCTTTGGTTTACAATTGCAGGACCCATTGAAAATTACAAACTACCACAGTTCAAAATGCATTTAACTTGATAACAAAAAGATAATTTATTATTAACTCAACAAGTATAGAGTTTAATATAACCATGCTCTCTCACCATCTTTCTTTCCAAATAGAATGAAGAATATTTAGATGAAATAAGGATCATTAAGATACAATAAGTATTATTTTGATTTTTTTTTCGGAGGTGTTATCCATAAAAAATTGGGGAAAATATCCCAAAGTAAAATATCTGATTTTAGATTTGTTGGTTAAGATATTAAGTTCTTTGAACATCTGAAACACATCCTTCAAAGCATTTAGAGGTCCAATAATCTTGTAGTTTTCAAAATAAGCAAAGAGGGTTAGTGAAAGGAAAGTTTTATTCTTTATTATTATTACTCGCAATAATACCGGGCGTTGCCTGGAGGAAAAAAATAATTGCAAATATAACAATAGTGTTTCCCCTTGCTTTACACCCCTGAAAAAGAAAATATAGGAATAAAAGTTTTCCCTTACTTTTGACCCTTGAAAGGGAGAAAAAGTTCCACCTCAATTTTGACGACTAAAAGTTAAAAAAAAGATCCCCCTTGATAATGAACCCTGAAAGTGGAAAAAAAAATTTTTTTCATATTGACCTGCAAAAGTGAAAGGAAAGTTTCCCCTCGATTTAGAACCCTAAAGTGAAAAAAAGTACACACTCTGATATTGACTATTCAAAGTGAAAAAAAGTACACACTCTGATATTGACTATTCAAAGTGAAAAAAAGTACACACTCTGATTTTGACTATTCAAAGTGAAAAAAAGTTCCTATCCATTTCAAAACTAACAAGAGCATAAAAAAATATCCCCTCCCTCGATTTAGATCCCTAACAATGAAAAGAAAATTCCATTTTGATTTTGACCCCTGAAGATTGAAAATGAAAGTTCCCTCTTGATTTTGACCAGTAGAAGTGATAAAAAAAAGTAACCCCTGATTTTGACCCATAAAAGTGAAATAATTATCGACTCAATTTTCACCCTTGAATGTGAAAAATAAAAGTTCCCTCTCAAGGGGCGAAGGAACGAATCTCTTATGCCTCCTACACATAAGGTTGTATATCTATTTATCTTAATATCAATTGATCAAATACTTTTATATTCTTTCGTATTATTATATTTTTGGTTATAAAATAAATGCTTAAATCTTAAATCTTTATCAAAATTTAATTTTCAATGAATCATTTGTATCCAACTTTACAGGAGGTGGAACTGAGTAAATATATACTCTAAAAATGGGGCAGTAGTCTGAAAGATTTGGGAAATGCTATTATATAGTCATGATGCAGGGGAGTTAACTGTGTGAGTTTTGATTTTCCATTTTCCAGATTATTGGAAAGTTAAAAAAAAAAATCTTCCTTAACAATTCTGACCCCCCAAAAATGGAAGCTCTTCTTGAATTCAGACCTCAGAAAGGTGAAAAAAAGGTTTACTCTTGATTTTTACCCATAAAAGTGGAGAATAGAAGTTCCCTCTTGATGAGAGGTTGGGCCTACTGATTTTGACCCATATAAGCAAATGATTCCTTGGGATTTTGACCTCTAAATGTAAAAATAAATGAGCTCAATCTTGATCCCTAAAAAAAAAAATAGTTTAAAATAGTTAAAAATGAATTTATGGTTCAAACCATTCTGGTAGTATTTTCATCAAGGTAACTTAATTTTACCACCACCATTGCTCTCAATTTATGAGGTCAAAAGGAGTATTCATGGGTGGTGGTGATTCATGATTTCCTTTTGAATGCTGGTTTTATTTATTTCTATTAGATTTCTCAAGAACAACCCCCCCCCGCCAAATCTTCAAACTTGATACTGCACTGCCTTATGTGCTGACTAATATATCTGGCGAATATCATTTTCAAACAATGGCCAGTTGTCAAGTAATCACAATGCACACTCATGCACACACACACTATCATTTCATCAATCGTAGTTAGATGTACTTATCGCTGTATCAAAGTTTCTCTCTCACATCTTGCACGTTTACTGCAGATTGCCGTGGGGAGGTGAAAATGGCAGTTGCCTCTGTAATGAATAGACTACGGGACTCGGGTGTTTTTACTTTGCCCTTGATCCAATGCCCGCAAAGTCATTGTCTTGCCCAGACGCCTGAACCTGGAAATTGTAGGCTTTGAACAGTGACCTGTCCGAACATATCAAAGCAAAGGCTGCAAATCTATGTGTCTGTGACCAGGAGTCTGTCTCTGGTCATTGATACATAGATAAATTGATAGATATGAACAGACTGAGATAGATACATATAAACGGACTGAAATAGATATGTGTAGACTGAGATAGATAGATATAAGCAAACTGAGATAGATCAATATACATGAACAGACTGACATAGATAGATAGATATGCACAAAATGTGATAGATAGATATGAATAGAATTGGATATATATATATATATATATATATATATATATATATATATATATATATATATATATATGTACTCCAGCAATGATTATCTCAAGTTCTGATATGAGAGGAGATGGGGTCAGGGTTCAGATTGCTACTCATAAAAAATGTCCCCACCACAGAAACACTGACAGGAGATCAACAAGCAACTCAGACTTGATCTTTTACTGATGACCTGACTATATCTCAGAAAATGTGGAAAGCAGTAATATTTATAGCTTGACTTTGATAATGAAGATTCTGTTGCAAAAATACATCTATACACCCTAGATTAGTGATTCTGAATATGGGGCATATGCCTCACAAGGGAGCAATTTGAATACATTGAGGGGCAATTAGGAATTTTAGTGTGGAAAGCAAAATGCGTTCTGTGGCTCAAAACTGAGTCATGTTAAGACTCAACTGATTAATTCCTAATGACACTATATCATTACTAATTTTATTATAGATTCTATAATAACTAATACTTAACTCATTGACTTTGTGAGGTTGTGGTGACCTCTGTACTTTTAGTTAAGAATTAAATACATGACCCTTCTCTAAGCCATGTATCTAAAACATCACTTCCTACAATGACTCCCTGTAAAAGCCCTGAACACACGTGGTTGAACACTTTTGTTGTCAAAGCTGGTTACCTTCTTCCTTCACTTCTCTCTAAACTTGCAGCCGGTGTACTTTTCATTCCTTGACTTGACTGTATATATACTGTCTTGTTACTTATATTCCTCGATGTGAGCATTTGCAAGAACTTTATAGCTACTAGATGCAATTACTACAACTGCTATTTTTGGCGACAACGCAAATGCTGCATTCTTTATTTCATCCCTTTTAGATCCTTCTTGCTTCTGACCTGAACTAACCGCCTCCTTATAATCTAGCTTGATCAACAATACCACTCATTATAACAGACATGACTCATCAGGCTCTATTCGATAAACTAAACAACATTAGACCTGCTATGCTACATGTTCCCTGAATACTTATTCTATTCTATGTCTCATTTTTATGCCTAGAAGTTACCTAAACCTACTCTTCTCTTCTCTTTACACGATCAAATGTATTAATGTTTCCCTTCCATGTATTTCATTTCCATTCTTTATTTGTGCATTAAATTCAACTCTCATTTTTCACATCTAAATACCTGTATGTGTCCTCTTTATTCCGTTGAGTACCTGCATCCACATTCGTACCTGGCACACATATTCTCTATACTTCTTCCTTCTCCTTCAACATTTCCACTGATGTCCACGTGAGCCCCCCAATACAGTGGGTACCCTTCAACAAGAACTACCAAGAACAAATCCTACAAATTGATGGTGCTGATAAATTTATATAAGAACAATATCTATTATAAGGTATAAGAACACTGAAGTAATTGCGTGGTTATTATCAAATTTCATGCAACAAAAATCTTAGTAAGGACCCTACAGTTAATGTATCAGTATTTTTACGAGTTTGCCATGTGGGGGGATTTCAAATCTTTTCAACCGTCGAGATAGAGCATTGGTCAAAAAAGATAAAGAACCACTGACTTAGTCTGTATATATTTCTTAATGTTTATCTATGTTTTTCTGGGTGTAAAAGAGGACTGGAGCTACCAAGGCATTTGGACTTATAACAGTGGAAGTGTTAGAGTAAGACCTAAAAAAAATTCAGAAGAGAGAGAAAGAGAAAGAAATTTTGGAATTCTTGTAATTAGTGGATGCATAGCAGGACAAGAGAGAGTAGGGAAAAAAAAAGTTAAAACTTGTTTTTGAAAATAAATCCGTAAAAGCTCCTCTCAACTGATACTCTCATCAGAATGACCTGCTGGAAAATGTTCAAGTATACTGTGTGGAAATATTTTGGACGTATTCAAAAAATGTCATTTGAAACAACAAGCAATTTTGAAGCCGCATACACAGAATTACAGGCGTGATGATTGAAAATCAAAAAAAGTTTAAAATTCAGATAAATTTTCAAAGTTTTAGTATAAAAAGAAATTCTTTTTGTTTTTCACGGTACCGGTTTTGGGTTTTTGTGTAAATCCTGTATAAAAACAAATTCAAAACTTTCTTCCATCATTCTTATATTTTACTGCACCTTCACTAATAACTAAAATTTAAAAATTTTGTACCTCTAAAATACTTTTGAGAAAAAATTGTTAAAAAGAGTGAAAGACCTGACAATTTCCTCCCAGAAATATTCTGAAACAGAGGTTTTCTAAGAACTGAAGCATTTTAAAAGAAAAGTGCATGTGACATAATGACACACGCATTGGCCGGAGCAGAAAATAAAATTTGTAAAACTTACAAATTTTCAATAATATACAGGTCTAACTAGTCACTCAATAGAAACCATCATATGACCATCTTTTGAATGTAACCAGTGTTGAGGGGGATCAAAAAAGTCAAAATTTTAAAAATACAAGCATGAACACTGCCGGATACAAACAAAGAGATCAATTCAGCATAAGCTTACATTGTAAATAGACTTCCACTAAAACCCTATTTTTTGTGGATGGAGAGGAATTTTGAAATAACAAAGAATCCATTTTTTCTAGATAAAATGAGTAAAGGCCCAAGTTTTCACCCCTTTAGCTCCATTAATAGAGCCTGTATGTTTGATATATACATAGCCAGCCAGCAAGTCAGCTAGCCAACCAGCCAGACCAACTTAAATACTGAGGAAACCTATGTTGACAGTTTTGGTAGAGAGTTTTTAATGGATATAAGAAAAAAATAAAGAAAATACATTGTTAACGAAAAAACTTAAAATATTCAAAATTCTTATAGTTTTATGACCGCCTGGTTAGTAATAGAGATGCTGATGAATTTGAGAAAAAAAATGTATTTATTTTGATTGGATTTAAACATAATAGAATTTTCTAAAGTCTATAAAGGTTGGTAAACTGCAGACTGTTTTATCCGCCCTGCCAACTTCATTGAATTCAGCAGATTTATTGATGCTGCATACAAAAATTCTTTGTTTTCCTCATCTATCTTGGGTTAGCAGACAATAAAATTTGGTATTGAAAGACTGGCACAACAATGAAAACATTTCTAATTTTAATCCAACCCATTCCCAGAAAGTTTGCTGATCTCTGGTCTGGATGACCATTTTTGACTGGAATCAAAAACCAATGTCTTGAAAGACTTTCCTTGTTTTCTTTTATTTGAAAAAAACTAAGAACAGAAAGAATAGAAAAAAGAATCTTTCAGAATGGAACTATTTTTGTGGTCCCAAAAAGCTGAATCGCAGTCATTATAACCGAGAACCAAAAAAATCCACCGCCAAGGAATTACTGATCATCTTGATATTATGTTTTTTCTTGTTTTCTTTGTCCACAGAAATTGTCAGTGGAATCAGACTCAGATAATAATAGTTCTCATCGGATCAATCTTTCATCTGTTTTCACAAGGATAATATCACAATGATAAAGATTGAAAATAAGTGTGATTAGTCACTCAATAGAGACTGTCAGGTGACTGGTGTCTTTTTGCATCATACTGAGTTGGGGGTGATTAATTAAAAAATTGGGAAAAAAAAGCTGATCAATGAATGAGTTACTTCTCTCACCTTTTTTGTTGGGCAGCAATCGTTAGAAAATCTGAAATTTTCAAAAAACTAACATGAATGCTGTACATAGCCAGCCAGACCAACTTAAAAACTGAAGGAACCTATGTTAACATTTTGGGGATAGTTTTGGTTTGAATGTTTCTTATTTCTTTGAAAACAATTATCTGCATCAATAAATCTATAATTTTCATGATAGAATATGATTCTGGTGACTGTGGTCAGGGTTTCAAAGAGCACAAACAAACTAATGAAATATTTTCTCATATTTCCATTATTTCTATCAAAACATTTTCAAAAAAGACAAAGGAGATTGCTTACAATATTTTCCTCAGGTAGGATTCAGATATATATATCTATTTTTACTTCATTAGGACTGACCAAGTAATTATTCTTTCTTACATGTGTCCATGCATCTCTATAAGACACTTAATGTTGGTTACTTGGTTAGTTGGTTGGTTGGTCAGTCGCTAATACACTAGATTTCAATTTTCTCAGCCATATTATATTTGATTGATTTGAAACTTGGTCAAGACCTTTGGGTAAACCATCTTCATCTTTCTCTTCAGCTTCCTCCTCAACCATCTGCTGCTACTAACACAACTAGTAATGTTAAATATCAATTTTCTCAGCTGTATCAAATTGGATTGATATGAAACTTAGTCCAGATTTTTGGGTGAATCATTCTTATCCTCTACCTCTGCTTCCTCCTAACACTACTAGTAATGCTGAACATCAATTTTCCAAGCCATATCATGTTGGATTGATATGAAACTTAGTCCAGGCTTTTGGATGAACCATCTTCATTTTCCTTATTCTACTAATTGATTGTGGATGTATTGTTGAACGTATGGTTCTTGTTCTTTAAGTCTCAAAAATATCCGCTACTAATCACCTACAAGAGACCAGGTTACTGGGTTTAGTTTATTTGTGTGTTCTGACGTTTATATGTATCTATGTATCAATCCAGACTTCGTCCAGCCCTAATTATTCATAGTAGAAACTTGAGATTTTGCACACAAATCCTCTAAATGAGTACGGAAAAATGTTGTATGTTTTTTTTGAGAATTCCTCTCTAAAATTTTTATTTTTGAGCTTCTGCTGAATTTCTTGAAAATTGATCACCCCTTTTCCCAACTTCTTTATTGATCACACCCAACACAACATGTATGGGTGGTGGTGGTGATTCATAATTTCCCTTTGAATGTTAATTTTCTTTTAGGTTGGAATGAATGTTCTGTTCAATGCTTCAATTCATTTTGAGACTCAAGCTCCACTTGATCATTAAAATTACCTCATTCTCATTCACTCTTCATCATCAGCAGCAGCCTTTTAGCATCCGTTGTTGGACATAGACATATCGTGGGCATTGCAGAGCCAATACTCTCTGAACTTGTTCAGTTTGTCATGCTCTCTAATATTTTGCCATTTTTGCATATTGCCTTTGGGGATCCACCTTGTGAGACATGATGACCAGCAATTCCCTGACATTCTTGCAACATTGCCAGCCCATTACCATTTGAGTTTTCTAATGGTTTCTACGATATTGTTGAGCATGATTCTCCTTTGTACATATTTCTGAGCTTGATGTTCAATCTTTTCATAGGTTCCACGTTTCAGCACCATAGGTGACTATTTGGAGGATGCATTAGTTGTAAACCTTTCTCTTTGGGACTAGTAAGAGTTTCTTGTTCTTGAAAGTTGAGCTAAACCTAGAGTGATTCTTTGCTTGATTTCATGAAGATTCGTTGTCCCAGATAGATGTGTTAGTTGTGCATGACATTCGTTTGCCTGAACTTCATGTGAATGCTTGCTTCATTCAGTTCATCTAATATTATTTGGAGATCATGAAGGTTCTCAGCAAAAAGGATGATGTCACCAGCAAATCAGTTTTCACTGTCTATTCTGATTCCTTAGTTTTCCCAATCTAGGTTTCAGAAAATCATCTTGCGGCTTGCTGTGAAGAGTTTGGATGAGCTGGTATCACCTTATCTTATCCTACTTTTCAAGCTGAAAGGGCTCACAGTCTTCAAGTAATCTGATAAAGGAACTGCTGTGTTGAATAAGAAAGCTTTTATTCAATCTATTAACAAGTTTTCAATACCAGATTTGGAAAGTACCTTTCGTTTTTGAGCTGAAATGAAAGACAAACTGATTTTCAACCTCTCCTTTTCAAAAGCCAAAAGTCACAGGGAGCCGAATTCGGAGTGTTGGTGGGGCTGACAGATAATGTGTGATAAGATATTCTACCAAAAAATACCTGCAAGTTCATTGGGACTGCAATAGTCACAGAGTACACATGATTATTCAATGGCATCTTTCTACTGACTGAGTTACCCAACAGGAAACTGTGTGCTCATGCATGCGCAGTAAGGTTCCTTCTGATTGTTTGCCTGGTCACATCAAAGCCGTGTCATTGGTTTATGATACATTAAAACTGGATGAATACTTTTTAGACGGACTTTGAATGTTTGCCAAGATTACTTCATTTGCTGACGTCAACCAATGGTTACGATCTCATTACAAAGGTTGAATCAAAGATGATTGAAAACTTAGGATTTCTAATTGCTACCTCTTGATACCTGTTTCAGATCCTATTTTGATCCAACATCTCCTAATTGGTTGATTAAACTCAACATGCATAGATTATGTGGCCCCATTGTCATGGATGAATCTTTGACTTCTCAATGACACAACCTGCTGAGATCATTCACTCTCTGTTTCCATGGATTAGAAACTGTCAACCAAAACTGTCAGCATAGGTTTCATTAGTCTTGAAGTGAGTCTGGCTATCTTGTTGGCTATGTATCTGTGTACGGGCCCCACCAATGGATCTACGGGGCAACATTTACTCATTATGTCAGGAAGAACGTTCTTCTGTTTTTCGAAGATACCCCCCAAATAGTATTTTGGGGGGATGGGATTCACAATGTGTATCTGTGTATGGGCCCAACCAATGGATCTACAGGGCAACATTTACTCATTATGTCAGGAAGAACGTTTTTCTGTTTTTCAAAGATACCCCCCCAAATAGTATTTTGGGGGGAGGGGATTCACAATGTAAGTTTAAACTAAATTGGTCCCTTGGTTTGGGTCTGGCAATGTTCAAGCTTGTTTTTAAAAAAATTCTCATATTTTTTACTGATCTCTCTCCAACAATAAGCGAGAAAATTAATTTATTCATTGATAATACTCTTTTCTAATTTTTTTTGATCACCCCTAACATGTCATGCTGCCAAAAGACAAGGTCCAGTCACAGTTTCTATTGAGTGACTAACCAGACCTGTTGGGTAATTAATCAACATTTTGTTATGAACCCAAAGCGATCAAATCATTCAATGCAACTTTCTAATTAGTGGTCAGCAAGAATTGAATTCTGCATTAGATCATAAATCTGGAGCTTTAATATATAAGTATAAATTTAGAGGAAATAGGGAAAAAACACTGGAGAAAATTACATAAATTGAATTGACAGATATTGAACAATGGGTGACTGAAGTGACACAAAAAATCTATTGAAAAAGTTTTTTAATGTTTGGTGTTTGAAGCTGTGAAACTTTCTAGACTATATATTGAAAAATGAGCTTCAAGATTAGTGGAAAATAATAGTCAAATTCTTTGGTTGAATATGTTGGTAGAGAATTGACTTGAAGAAGTTTTTGTGTGTAATTAGTATTCTTAACGGTGATATCATAGGTTGGTTTGCATGCAGTCTGAGATGAAAACTGACACGATTTCAATTTTTACATGGGTGAACGTTCAATAGAAATGACACAAAGAGCGAGTCATGTCTGTTGTTATACTTATTGATTCCTCATCATTAAAAACGTTTTCAGGGTAACCTACACATTATTTCATGAAATACATATGTTGTATAAAATAATATCAATATACAATACACAGAAAACCTTATATAAAATGAAAAACTACATGTATGACATAAACTATAAAATACGAAAGGGAGGTGGTGTTCGATCAACACTGCTGGCATACCATGCTAACTGATTTGTTTTTAAAATCCCCAAAACAGTTACATGGTAAACAACTGGTGATCCCAACAAGAGACAATTTATACATTGTGGAATAATAACAAAGAATAGGGAAAACAGAGAAAGAAACACTTTAGATGATTACATTAATTTGCATTGACAGATATTGGGAAATGGGCGACTGAAGTGACACACAAAACAAATCTATTAAAAAAGTCTTTTTAATGTTTAGTCTTTAAAGCTGTAAAGCTTTCAAGACTATGTATGCAAATATATATATATATATATATATATACATATATATATATATATATATATATATATAATCAATATTTAGATAAAGATACCCGGCTGGATGATATAAATAATAATGTACAAAGTCAAATTGTTTGAAAAATTAGCAATTTACTGATATGTTTCGCTGGTTTTCCCATTGGGCAAGTCTGACCATGGGTGATGCATCCAAGTCCCTCCGGCTGCTTGCTTGGTTGGAGCAGCGCCACCTCTGACTGAAAAGACCTATGTAGGAGTGTAATGGTCTACTGCAGAGATCACATCTCTGAGTGATATTGAGTCTGTGAGAGTTGTTGTTACATTCCTTTATTCACTGCTGCTCATCTGCCACTACATTTGTCAGCGTCTCCTTTTCTGAAATTCACTGGTTATAGTTCTATGAAAGTAATACTAAAATACAAAAGGTTTACATCTTCATCATGTAACTAACGTTAAACATCAATATTTACAGGTTTATTAGAAAGGATCTTGGGAAATCAAGTATAGTCCTTCTATATGTGAATTATTTTAGAGACTTTATTATTAATATTCTTCAATAGTAATCTTTGGTAATAGTCTTGGAGTGTGGGTTTCAATTTACCATGTAATTTTATGCCCCATCCCCAGCTTCTTGAAGACTCACGGGGGAGCACTGGAAGGCAAGGGGATGGTAAGGGGGCATAGGAAGACAAGGGGTGAATATATGCTCTAAAAAGGGGGGCAGTAATCTGTAAATGTTTGGGAAACACTGATATAAAGCCACAAATCAGGGAAGTTATCTCTGTGTGTTTTGATCTTTTATATTGAGGATTATTGAAAAAAATTTTTCTATCCAAAAAAACTTGCTGCATCTGTCCTGAGATTATATCAATTTTTCTGTAGCCCATAGTCACTGGGATTGAACTTTGGAAGGTTTTTTATGAACAGACGGACAGACATGAGTGAATATATACACATGAGTGAATATATACTCTGTTGGTAGAGGCAAATGAAAGAATCGTGGCGGAAAAGAAATTTCAGCTTGTGATACCAATTCCAGAAATTCTGGAAGTGTAGAAAGGAAGCCAGACTTACAATTCATGGCCACCACTTGAATTAATGATCCCTGATGATCTCATGTCAATGATGGTCCAATCAAATGTTTGAGAGTCACAAGTGGGAGGGGATAAGTAAGGAGATGTCTCCAAGATAGACGAGACAGATGAAGTTTAGATGGATTTGACCTTTGACCTATTAGAAAAAAAGACAGATGATGGTTTTGGTTGAATAAAATTTGGCTTTTGGAATCCATGCTTCATTGAAGAGAAACATTCATTTCATAACCATTTGATAAACAAGAAAATTATTTCTGATGTATCCACCACCACCACCACACATAACAGAATATGCAGATACACACATGCACATACACAAATGCTAGTATATTCAGATACAAGTTCACAAACATACGTTGATACATATGCACATTGGTATATAAAAAGACATGTCCACACACATACACATGCACACACACGCAATCTGTTATGTACAAATACTAGTACATATATCGGTACTTGCTAATATAAACATCTATACGCTCGCATGCATGCATACACATGCACGCACACGCTCACAAGCACACCATTATTAAAATACGTGTCCATACATCCATACAGTGGTATATGAGAATGCATGTTCATATACACACACATTCACACATGGCATAAGACAAAGATAAAGTTACCATTAATTAATATGGGAAATTTTTTGAGCATTCCCAGAACTAAAAAATGGTGATGACGATATATCCAGCTGAGTCATTGGAGGTTATGATGGTCAGAGATACAGGAGACTGGGGTGTAGAAGAGAGTGGAACTGGGTGTGCGCTACCTCTATAATGGCTTGCTGCAAAACAAAAGCTGGACATTACTTTCACTCTTTGTCATTTTTTTTTTTAAAGTGAAAAAGTGGTATGAATCGAACTCGTTTCAAAGGAAGAGTCCATTGTTCCAAATGGTAGATAAGAGATATTTTCTATCTTATTTAAGTGGAAGATTCGATGGTTACAAGAAGAGATAAAAAAATCACATTATTGGTATTGCAAGAAGAAATATATACACACGCACACACATACATACACTTATACATATATATATATATATATATATATATATATATATATATATATATATATGTATATATATATAATGTGTACTGTAGAGAGTGAGACAGACTCGGGAGTGAAGTGTTTGGTGGTAAGGTTTATTAATCCTTATAAGTAAATAGTCCATACATGTTTTGGGATTCTTCCCATCATCAGTGGTGTGTGCTGTGTGAGTGTGTATTAAAATGTACCATGTTGAACCAGAGTCCACTGCCAGGAGCTATGCATTGTGGGTGAGTTTTGTTGTCAGGGCTGCTGGAGGCCTCCTGCTGAATGGAAGAATGTCCAGTAGGTATCAGGTATTTGGTAAAGCAGCAGCAGTTGGTCTTGGGGAGGGCAGAGTGTGTCAAGGTAGGGGGGGAGTGATGTGGAGTTGGATTTTTAGGTATGTTTGGGGTAGTGTAGAAGGAGGGGTGGTGAGGTCAAGGAGCTACATTGGTATCAACCTTAAAAGTTATTGAAAATGTTTTGGCTATGATTTGGACAGGGGTTATAACAGGCTAAGGTGAAGTTTTTCCTATGGGTCTGGGTGACTTTGAAGCTTCCATTATTGAATGTGTCTTAGATGTGGGTGTGAGGATATTAATGGTAGGAGTTTTGTGTATTAGGGTTCTGTGTGGTGAGGGTTGTTCAGTTTAGTGTTAAATCCATTAGGATATAGGGTTTTAAGTTTGTTAATCCACATGTCTTTGCGTTTCTCTAGAACTTTAGTTATGTCAATTGGATAGTTTTTTCTTTTTTTTCTATGATGGTGAAGCTAGCGTCAGTGGCAAAATTGTGGTCAGGTATGCGAAAGTGTAGTTCTACGGGAAGTGGGCTACGATTATTTTTTGACTTAATCCTATGTCTATAATTGTTGAGTTTAATATTAAATTGCCACTCGGACTTGCCTATGTTCTGTAACTTACATCTATTGCACTCTAGAAGGTATATAATGTTCTTACTGCGGCAGTTGCTATTGTGATATGTGTGGTAACTCTCTTTTGTGGTAGTGCTTGTGAATGTGTTGGTGTACTTGAGGTGTATATATATATATATATATATATATATATATATATGCATACACAGTAATAGAATCACATCACAACAATTGTGCTACTTTCTGATATTTAAATAAAAAATGAGAATATGTTTCATATGATAAGGGTCTTCCCTATCCCTGATAACATTTGAGCTACTTTGATCAGAAGTTCAAGCTTTGAGAAAAACATGTGATATTTAAAAAAATTTTTTCTCATCTGATCTTGACCTATCTCAAATTCTCCTTTGAACCAGGATGCTTTAATGATTATAAGTTTGAACTGGATTTCTTGAGTTTCATTCTTCATTGCATGTTACACAGTATACAAAAAACAAACAAACAGGTCTAGTTAGTCATGCAATAGAAATAGCCATGTGACCATTGGAAGAAGGGGGTGATCAATGAATAAATTACTTCTCTTGCCTTCTATTGGATCATTGAAAAGTCTAAATTTTAAGAGAAAAAAAACTTGAACACTGCTGGGCAAAAATTAAGGGATCAATTTAGCATAAACATACATTGTAAATTAAAGCTGACACCCAAACCCTATTTTGGAAAAAAAAAAATGCTGTTGTTAGACATCATCATCATCATCTGTTGCAAATCCTTAGAGGCCTTTCCAATCTCCTATGATGACCATGACTATGATGACACTGATTTTGGCCATATCTTAGTGTCAAACCTTTCTATCTCATCCTTCTATCTTTTATCTGGTCTTTTCCTACTGTGTTTAGTGTCCCATGGCCACCAATTGGTTACCTTTTTGCTCCATTAGTTATCATTTCTCTTTGCTAAGTGTCTAGCCCATCTCCATTTTTGCTGCTTAATCAATTGTATAGTATCTTTCACCCTGGTCCACCCATGGATCCATGTTGAGTTATACTTAGTATTGCCCTTTTCATGGTTCTCTTTGCTATTCCTAGTTGGTTCTCAGTTTTGTTAATTCACATTTTTTACATGGCTGGTATCATGCATTGTATACTTTAAGCTCAAAGCACATTGGTAAGGTGCTCTTCAATATGTCTCTATTCATACCAAATGCTTTCCAGCTAATCATAACACATAATTTCATTTTGTTTCCATGATCTTCCTCTTACTTTGATAGCTGACCAAGGTAAACATATTTATCAAACTCTTCTAAATCTTCACTCTCTATTCTTGTGGTCTTTTTTTAGATTTTATCATTAAATATTCTTTTTGTCTTTGTTTTGTTCATTTATAACTCTATCTTTTTGTTTTCCCTACTTAGATCACTCAACATATTTTGTAATTCTTCTGATGCCTCTGTCGTCATCGGTACATCATCCCCTTGTCTCATTCCTTTTCTTATCTTTATCTTGTTAGAATCTTTATGTAGTCTAATTATGGCTTTGTTCTGAATGACTTGAATGTAATTCTTGTTAACACCTTGTCCACTGATGGGTTGAAAACTACCTTGTGTACCACCAAGTGGAATCCTTTCCCATAATCTATACAAGCCAAACAAAGTGATCCTTATTTTAATCACTTTTCGATTATTTGATTTATTATGTGTGAGTGGTCTATTATTGAATAGACTTTCTTGAAGCCTGCTAGTTCACGTTGATTTTCATTCAGAGTGCCTGATTGTCTGTTTGCTAGTATTTTTATGAATAGTTTATAGATTTGAATAATAGTATAATAGAGTGGTATTGATCAAGTTCACAATTATTTCCTCTGTGAAGTAAAATCACTATTCCTAGGCTTTGAGGTATGTACTTCTCTTTTTCTAATGCATTATTTGAATAGTTGAAGATCCAGGAAATACTGCTTGTCTACAGTGATAAAGGTTAGATATTGGCTTAAGGAAGCCCCCACCAAATGTACCCAATACCGTGTTATATGTTGAACTAGAAAACACTCAGAGAGCGCATACCTCCATCCATACCATTGTTATTAAAAGCTGAAAAATGTGGTTATGGATCCCAAACCATATCGGGACAAAATTATTATTATCATCAATTCATTATTAGAAACCATCAATCAATACTGTCAACCAAAACAGTTAAAGTTTCTTCAGTTTTCAAGTTGGTCCAGCTGGCTGGCTATGTACATATTTATCATGAATACAGTCCGCACTACAGGAGCTAAAACATTTCTTTCTTATCATGTCTTGAAAAAAATGGTTTCTTTGTTATTTTAAAATTCCCCGAAGCCAAAATTTAATTCTTAGTATGTGTCCAGCAACATTTATGTCTGTTTTTTTTTTTAAATTCTGACATTTTTAATGATTATTAACCCTCAAAACCATTTTAACAATGTCATGATAATGATGTCATTACTGTATTATAACATCTGAAAAGCCGAAATATATTCCTGGATCTAATCAAATGTTAATTCAATTGATCACCATTCCACAAAATGTCACCGAAGTCCATTGAGATCGTTCGGAGATATTGTGTGGACAAGACAGACAGACAGACAGACAGACAGACATGGGTGAATACATTCCTTCTGTTGAACTTCATGATTAGAGGTAAAAAAAATTCTTCTGAATATTACCAACTAATTCTCTTGAAGATTCAGACAATAAATGTCTATTTGTTGTTACAAATTGATGCCATCCAACCATCACTCTTCCCCTTCCTCCTACCAGGTGCTTGATATAGATGATGTCAAAACAAACCCTTCTCCTTTGTGGTTATTCTTGAAATGATGGCTAACATCCAAGTGGCAAATGGCCTTTAAATGTCATCAAGATGAAGGGTAATCATCTCAAGTAATTCTAATCTAATCCACTTTTTTTAACCCAAAACATAACCTTTTGTCAACCCTTCAAGAAAAAAAAACAAAGGATGCTTGATGTGGTTGGGTGGGGTGGAGATGTCACCGGCACCAAAAAAAAAAGAAAAGAAAAGAAGATCAAATTAAAATAAGGCTGGAACAGAAACTGACTGATAGAGATGGCGATGACGTGCAAATGACAGAAAACAGAAAATTCAACTCAAGAAAAAATCAGAAAGAACCCAGAGAGGGCATTCCTCTGACAGCATCATTGTCACTAAAAACCGACCAATCAGATTGCAGATCTCGGACTATGCAATGATGTCATTGTTGTTATTAGAATGCCATTATGACACAGTCACCATGATGATCTCATTATTGTGCCTTAATAACCAAAAAACTGAAAAACTGTCCCATTTCAATATGTCAACAAAATTGAAAAAACATTCCTGGATACGCCCCAAAATTCAAACAATTATCCCTTGGCTCATGATCCATCCTTCCGGGGGGGGGGGGGCTCTTGAACCACAGACTGAGGCAGCAGGTCAGCTACCCCCCTGACTTCTTGGTATGGGGTCAGTAGGAGCAGCTGAGTGTCCTTGATGAAAACTTCGCAAATTCACAATAGAAATCTATGTTGTGAAGTACATTAGTCAGTTGATTAGTCAGGAACCAATTGTATATGTTTATTTTGGAGGGGGAACAATTGGTTCTAGGCACTTCTGTATACTTTCTCAAAATATCATGGGAATTCATTTAAGATCTTTTGGAGATATTGTGTGGACAAACAGATGGACAAGCAAACAAAGAAAGTGACAAATAATGGGACAGACAGATGAACATGTGTGAATAGATAGCTTTTGTGCTACTTAATTAGCAAAGTTTTGCTGATGGAAAAGTCACTTGATAATTTTGCTTATTTAGGATATTTCTAAGCAAATAATGAAATGACTAGACACTTGACATGGTACAAAGGAATAAATATTGACATTTATGATGCATATAAGCTTCTCTATGAGACACTTATTGGTCGGTTAGTCCCTAGTATGGTAAATATCAGCCATATCATGTTAGATTGAAGCTTGTTCTAGACCTCCAGATGAACCATCTAAATATCAATTTTCTTAGCTATATCATGTTAAATTCATATGAAACTGGATCCACATGTTTGAGTGAACCATCTTCATCTTCCCCATCCTCCTTCTCCTGCTATAACTACAACAACTAGTAATGCCAAATATCAATTTTCTCAGCCGAATCATGTTGGATTGATATGAAACTTGGTCCAGACATTCAGATGAATCATCCTCATCTGCCTCTTCCTCCTCCCTCTCCTCTTTTTGCTACCATCACCGTTGATGGTGGGTCCATCGTTGAACTTATGGTTCTTGTTTCAACAGAATATTAGCTTTTTTAACTTCACATTTGATTCTTTATTTGCAGACAGAAACTTGGTATAAAAAGTTTCTTTGGTTCTTTTTTTGTGATTGATAAATGGTTGCGTACATTTATTTTGTTGTTAGTCCAAGACATATGGGGTGAAGGGGCCATACCCTGCCACATATCTTGGCAGGAGTGATCTTAGTCTGGCAGCTCAGTCTTAGTCTCTCTGACAACAAAGAACTTTTTTGGTACTACTTCACCGCAGGTAAACCTCGTCACTATGACAAAAGTATACAAAATTGAATGCTTGAACATTTCTATAAAGAATGCATTCAAATAAAATATATAGAATAGAAAAATGAATTATTTCAAAGAATTGTACATTTATGGGCCGACATTCGTGAGCTTTCCTCTTGCTGGGAGGCCACTTCAGATTCAAGTGTTATCATTCCATCCAACACCAAGTCATATATCATTACAATTAAATTAAGCTATCTAACTTGGAAATTCACAATTTCATTAAATTATGAAATCATTAATCTAAAAAAAAAAAAGGAAAAGAAGTGAAGTTAATAGTTGTAATTTTTATATAAAATCATTTCAGAAACATAAAAATATCAAACAGTTATGGCAGATTCTATCAAATTTACTTGCAATTTATATTAATTCTCAGCAATTCGTACATCATAACTCATAAGAAAAGTTGACTTCTTGCTAAACTACTTGTCCAGCTAACAGTACATATATGCATACACACACACACACACACACACACACACACACACACACACACACGCATATTCAACATTAGGAAAAATAATATTGAAATAAAATGAAATGCTGTAAAAACAAAAGAGAAGAGGGATACAAGCCAAAGTTCCAAGTAATAAAGGACAAAGAATTAGAAGTATTCAAGAGAGGACCGAATAACACTAACAAAATGTATAACAACATTGGACCTTATATATTTGAAGATATTAACTGATGACACCACTGACTGCAAAATGCATTATCAGAAATAAAAGGATAAATGAAAAATTTAGGATTTGATTGTTTTTCCAAATTGTCAAATTATTAAATTATACATCATCAGAAAAATCTTTCAAGTCATAAAGAAATATATATTATTGACAGGGGGGGGGTGTTTAGCTCAATGGTAAGAGCATTGCTACGTTGAAGCAGCTACACTGTGGGTCACAGGTTTGATTCCCACAGCAGCCCCATTTTTTCTATTGTTTATTCTATTTATGTCGTTTATATTAAGCATGTAATGACAGGGTAACAGATCTTATCATCATCAGTCTTTTAACATCCGTCGTTGGACATAGACCTTCCCCAGGATCTGCCACATTTATCTATTATGGGCCTCATGGAGCCAGTATTTTCTGAATTTGTCTTGTTCATCTCTCCTTTTTGTATTGTGTTGGCCTCCATTTCACATGCGGTCTCTGGGGATCCATGTTGTGAGTCCTGATGTCCATAGGTTGTCTTTCATTCTTACAACATGACCAGCCCATTGTTTCTTAATATATAACTGTTGTACTGAGAGAAATGAATAGAGCAGATATAGACCATGAATAAGCAAAGTGGGAATTTGGAGTTGAAACAGTTATTTGGGCCTTTACATTACTGGTGGCTGTTTAGCTCAATAGAGCAATGCCTCATTGCAGCAGCTACTCTATCAGTCACTGGTTTGATTCCTGCAGCAGCCCCATTTTCTTTAATTGTTTATTCTATTTTCATTGTCTAGGCCAAGTGATATATTAACCATGAAATGATGGGAGATCATTTAAAATGAGAATTTCAATATAATATGATGCAATTCATAATCATTCTGTCAGATCATATATCTATTTCTTGATACATATATACACACACATACACACACACACACACTTTTTTTTATCAATCGTTCTTTTTCTTTTAAATTGCTTTTGAGGCTATGAGAATGTGATTTTGTGTTAAATATTTCCTGTAGTGTGCCTAACTTCTGCCAATGAATGTTTGACAGATTTTTATGATCACCACATTTCATTGGTATGAAAACTCAACAAGTATAAAGTGATAAGAAAAAAGAAATAATAAAATGAAGTCATCAAATATATACATACATGTATATATATATATATATATATATATATATATATATATATATATATATATGGTAGATATGATTGATAAATAAGTAAAATGCATAATGCATGAAATATTTCTGATGTTTCTATGTTCCCTGATAATTCAATTTGTTCGCATAAGAGGAATTTACATAAATCTATTGATCAGGTCTTTTATCCATCGTATAAAATGTGAATGTGAAATATAAAGACATGCCTTTTTTGAGGTTTCTCCTGTCAAACTGATAAATAAAAGTTATTCAATAATGTGCAAGAGGATTGCCGATTCACTTTGTGCAAATTAATCTAGAAAGTAAGTAAAAAGAATCAGAAACAAAAGTTAAAAGAAAAAGAAGTCGACACTACAGATTCCTTACACGTTTTCACCATGAATTGCCAGATGGAAAACCTACTTATAGAATACTTAAAGACGGAATCTGTCCGTTAAAATTTCCTGAGTAATGAGATTGAACCATGAATGATGTCGATATAAATGTTACTTAGTTTCAAATTTAGATGATCATGAATTACTTAAAATATTATGTGTATCAATGTATGGGTCAATGAGTAAAGCCTAAAAAACTCACAGCAAATTAATAATGTTGATGCAAATTGAAATTGAAATGATTGTTAATTACTTGAGACACCATATATGCTGGCATGTAAGTCTGAAGCCTAAAAAAGCCTAAAAAAGAACGTTGAGTACGAAATCTGAACCTTTACCTCAGAGTAATAAACAAGTGGCACAGCCCGCTCAACACTCACTGTGCACTACTTGCAGTAACTCTAAAATTAGGAAAAGGGGTGATCAATGAATAAGTTACCCCTCCCAACTTTAAAAAATCCTGACTTTTTTAATGAAACAAGCAGATGTAAACTAAGGGATCAATTTAGCATAAACTTACAATGTAAACTGAACCAACCACTAAAAACTTTGGGGGAGGGGATTAAGCACAAGAAAAAAATTTCTTTTCCTAGACATTATCATCGGTCTTTTATCGTCCGTGATTCCCCAGGATTTGCCACAGCTCTCTATCATGGGCATCAAGGAGACAATATTTTCTGATTCTGTCCAATTCATCTCGCCATCACATATTCTGCCAGCCTCTCTGGGGATCCATATTGTGGGTCGTGATTTGGCTTTGATCTTGGGGAGTCAACTTATATGGCAAATACACATTTAAACCTGAATTAATACTTCAATATCCGGGGATCAACTTATATGCCAACATATGCTGTAATTATATGCAAAATACTTGAAAGATATGAATAAGTATTAATATATTTATTTGCATTTTAAAAAATATTTGTAGTTTTTGCAAAAATGTCTCACAAATTTCACAAAATTTCTAAGATGAATGACTTTAAACTTGTCAAAGTCTTTTAAATAATTGATTTCATTAAGTTATCAATTAATGTTATGAATCTTTTTCTGGAATTCACCTGTAGTTTTACAGGTTTTATTATAATGTCATTATTAACACTAATAAAAACAGATTTGCATTCAGGTCAGTAATTCTTCCCTATGACTGGCATCATGTAATCTGGTGCTACGTGGAGAGACGATATGCATGAACAAGTATCTTTTTCTTAGGCTAGTTTTTAAAAATATGACAAACAAATTAAAGGCAAAGCCAATAAATTAAAAATGTTTGACAAACAAATAAAAAAGTAAAGCAAAGAAATGAAAAAAGTTAAGCAAACAAATACAAAAAGGCTAACAAATAAAAAAGTAAGGCAAAAAATTTTTTAAAGTAAGACAAACTAATAAAATATAAATCAAACAAATAAAAAGTAAGGCAAGTAAATGAACATCCAGCTCAAAGTGGTGTCAGATGGATAGTGGACAGAGTGTTCAAAAGCCAGAGGTCTGAGCCCTCTGTCCCCTATACCCAGTTGCAGTTTTCTTATTAAGGAGGCACTAGTGGTGTAACTGTTTATGGTCAAGACAATTGCAATCACTTCACACTAATGCCTTTGAGAAAGGCATGAATCCATCTCTTCTCCCCACCACCATCTATGGGTAAAATACCAAGGCAGACTGGGCTCCCTAGCCCTGGGAAGCAACCAGTCTAGGAGACAGACAACTCTGAATTCAAAACCATGTTCAGCAGAAAATAGTGAACTGATTATACTGTTGATGATGACTTCCTTTTCAACAAATCTACAGCTAAACTGAATTGCAAAATGCACCTAAGCTAATACATCTTCTTTCAAAAGTGCACATCCAAAATATCTGCTCTTAATTAATCAACTTTCATGTCTAGCTTGGGCTGCCTCCCGAGGCATCAATTGGATCATCAGTTTCAAGAAAAACAAAATGCATCCAACCATTAACCAAGTACAACAATAAATGAGCGTCTGCGGCTACTTTAGCCGAGGGGTTGAGACAAAAGCATAAAACAAGTATAACAGAGGTTCATTAAATATATTAGAGAAGATCAAACTGGAAAAAAGAAACAGAAATCCACCAACAAGAAATTTAGGAATTCAGGAAATTATTCTCTGTATAACTTGGTAGTTGCTATTACAAACCATCAACCAAAACTGTCAATATAGGTGTCTTTAGTTTTTAAGTGAGTCTGGCTGGATGGCTAAATGGATAAGTATATATTGTGCCCACAGACCACACTAATGGAGCTAGAAGACTAGAGATTTAAACATTGAATCTTTAATATGCGTAGAAAAACGTTTTTTCGAGACACCATATACACTGGCATATAAATCTGAAGCCTAGAAAAGCCTAAAAAAGAACGATGAGTATAAAATCCAAGTGCCCCCAAAAGGAGTTTATAGCAAGGGAGCCAATTTGCAAAGTAATTTCATGCTAATTGGTCAATGCAGCATTTATGTTTTTCTCTTGAAAATTCAGACTTTATTGGTGATCGTAGCCCAACAATTTCTTTTCAGCTGCTGAAACAAATTATACTATAAGGTCTGTCCAGAAAGCATCCAGCCATTTAGTATTAATGAAAAAATAGCTTGCCTAGGGCAATGACACCTCAATCATCTCACACTGACTCTGCATTCCTCCCAGTTATCAAAATGGTCTGAGAAGTCTTTTTTCAGGATCACCACCAGAAGACTTGCCATATTCACCATCTTGTTGACAGTCTGAAATCTCTGGAAATGATGATGATGATGATATCTTTAAGAATTCTCTTCTTTATATATTGGCAAATGTTTGAGAAAATATAGTTCAGTTGCTGATTTTTCTTTTTTTCAAGGCTACCACAATTTTGATATTGCAACTTATAATAACCCTAAATATTTGCATGAAAGATAAATGTTGAAATGGTTCAGGGAAAGATCAATTACCAGAAAATTGCATGATTCAAAATCAATCATTGAACTGATTTTTTAAAAAAGATTCTTAGAAATCATCAGTCAACAACTGTTAATTTAGGTTTCTTCAGTTTTTAAGTTGATCTGAAAATTCAAACTTTTTCAATGACCACTGCGCAACAAAAGGTGTAAGAAGTAAGTTATTTATTGATCACCCCTTTTTCCAATTTTTTAATTGATCACCCCCAACTCAGTATGCAGGTAAAAACTTTGGTCATGTGATGGTTTTTATTGACTGACTAACAAGACTTGTTTTTTTAATCTTTTTGGAATTTTTCAAAATTTCTATTTGCGTTTTTTCATGTGGGCACTCACTCTTATTGATTAGTTACCTGCTGTTGAGGTGGACCTCAATCCATATTGAAGTTTTCATTTGAAGGATAAATATATTGATTTTAATACACTGAATTGATACAATCATTTTTCAGAGTATCAAAAAAAATTTAATAAAAACTCAATTTTTCAAATATAATATAAATGATTGCAGTGTCTCAGTGGTTAGTGTGGTTTTTCTAATACATTTTTCAAAGATTCGTGCTATTCAATTCTCCTTCAATATTTTAAGAAATTGGAATAAACACTGGATTTTGAAATATTCAAACCAATCACCAATGTTTTAAAATGTCTTTTTCATGTAGATGTATAGGACTGTTTCTAAGGATTTAGATTGATATTGTAAAAACTCTTTTAAAATACCTTGTTCTGTGCTTGGATTCTTATCTTTTGTCCAGAGGATCTGTCTGGAAATTGAAGTAAAAAACATTTCAAATATTCATCTAATAATTTATTTTATATGTACAAGTTCTGCCAAGAAAGTACGGAGCTATTTTGAATATCTTGAGAAGCATGGGCTTTTTATAACTTGGCGAGCAATCACTGGGGAGCTCAATATGCATGCATGACAAGACACTCTCCCATTAGGTTACTCAGTTGACATTAAGTTGCCATCACGCTGATAGCTGAACCAACAGCTTCAGTGCCTACAGTGGATGTTTTCCTAGGGCCTTCCTTGAAATAGCAGAGGTGATTTAATAATTTGCAATCTTCTTAATCACCAGTATACGTATGTGTGTATATATATATATATATATATATATATATATATATATATATATATATATATATATATATATGATCAAAAGGAAATGAGACAGACTCAGGATTAAGTGTATATGGAGACTTTGTTTATCAATTAGTCTATTAATCCATAAATAAATTAAGTGTGTTGTGCGTACATGTACCTTTTGGTGGTTAAAAGGTTTCCATAGAAAATAAGTTTACCTTCAGATGTTTTGCTATAGAAGTAGAACTTGGAATCAAGGAATCCTTTATTGTCATCATGATGTGTGGGACTTCATTTTGTCTGTGATGTCTGTTCTATATTGTCTACATACATATATGTACATACATACATATGTGTATACGTGGGTTCAAGAACCACACAGCAGGACCGGAGAGAATATAATTCCCTTTCTAGTATCCAACAATTATAACATTCTGTCAGACATGAATTGTCCATTCTAGATATATATATATATACATAGATATATGCATATGTGCATATATGTTTTATATATATATATATATATATATATATGGTCTAGAAAGCTTTACAGCTTTGAACTCTGTACATTAAAAAGGCTTTTTCAGTAGATTTTTTTGTGTCACTTCACTCATCCATTTCCCAATATCTGTGAATGCAAATTAATGTAATCTTCCGAAGTGTTTTTCCCTATTTTCCCAATCCTTTGTTATTATGGTACAATATATAAATTGTCTCTTTTTGGGATCATCAGTTGTTTACCATGTAACCATTTCAGGGATTTTAAAAACAAAACAGTCATATCAACATCTCTTTTCATTTTATTATTTTTGCCATACATGTAGTTTGTCATTTTTTGAAAGGCTTTATATGTATTGTATACTGATGTTATTTTATGATACATATTTATTTTTTGAAACAAGGCTTACTTATGTAGGTTACCCTGAAAACGTTTTTTAACGATGAAGGATCAGTAAATATAAGACATGACTTGTTTTTTTGTCATTTCTATTGAATGTTCACCCATGTGAATATTGAATCTGTTGCGTTGGTTTTTATTTCAGATTGCACGCAATGTTTCTGTTTGTCACTGTATCCTCCACGTTAAACTTTGATGCAGTAATCTCAAATTAGGCATGCATACTACATAGGCCTATGGGAATACTTCAAAATAAAAAGTTTTGAAAATGTTTAAAGGTTTTAGAGTGGGAGAGGGTTCTATTGACAATGTAACTATAATGTTAAACCAAACCTTTACTTCCCTTTCTATATACATATGCATACTAACTGGAAATCTCTAAAATATTGTCATATTTCTATCCACTCATCATGCTGTCATCTGCTACTTTGGCTTAACCCCTAAGGGGGTCCACAAGGACGTGGTGGGGACTCTTAAGAAAGGTGCCCCTTTCAACTGCATGGTGAAAAAGTGGGCAGCAGAATTGCATGATGGGAAATATTGTCCATTTTCTAAACAATTGCTAACTCTCAAGTTTCAATTGTCAGAGACAGAAAAAAAAATCAAACAGTCATGGACTTCAAATTTTCTTTGAAACAGATTTCCGGATAATTGAACTTCTTATTGTTTGTGTTGTTAATGAAACGTTCCATTCTACAGCCTTCTTCAAGTGAAATATCCAAATGTGACAGTAGTAAATAGAATATTCTAATGGGAGCCATGCTACAATGTAGGATTCTGGTAGTTAATTTATTCTTCTTTAAAAGTGACCCGTATGTTGTTGATATGTTGCAGCTTGAATGATCCACAACATACAGATCACTCTTTCTATTTTTGTTACTCGGCTGAGATGACACGTTTTTTGGGTACGTCTTGCTAGACTGAAAAAGGGAGATTGGAAAAAGCTGACCTCTTGCGTTCTGTGGTGAAAGTTTTTAAAATCAATCCAATCTGATGTCTCCCCTGACTTTGGGGTTGATTTCAAGCAATTGAGAAAAATCTCATCACTACTCTGTGTCAATGTTGGAAAGTCTATACTTGGGGAACTGGCAGGCCTCTCAAAGTTCAACTCGACGAACATAAAAAAGCTATAATCAAAGGCAAAATAGAAAGATCTGGGATGGCTAACCATACTCGGAGAGAAAAGGTGAACACTTCCCTCTCCTAGAAGAAGATCACACCATAGATTGGGAATGCCGTTGGAAACTGAGGAAAATTATGGAGGCCGCCCATATCAACTTATTCACTGAATGTATGTCAGATAAGTTCAGAGTTCAACCTGATGTGGCTTCTACTACTCAACAGGGACAAGGTATGAAAATAATACCATTGAATATTGGCTACCATTGAATATTCTGTTTACCACCATCACATTTGGAAATTACATCTGAAGAAGGCTATAGAATGGATCAGCCAAAACATGGCATTAACAATACAAAAAAAAGAAGGAATTCAATAGTCTGAAAATCTTTTTGAATGTTAATGACATTTCTCAAAACTATAGACATATTAAGATTTTCTGCGTCATCATTCAAAGACTTGCTGTGTACGTAAATTTAGTTGAAACTGCATTACTCATGTGCTTGTACCTTATGGCACTTATCAATCACCTCATGCATCCACGCATATCATAATTAACAATGTGCATATGTCTTCTGTCACATTAGGGGATGCAACTGATGTGGTAAAATAGTTTTTTTTCGAGCCATTGATGTAGTGAAATAAAATTTCATTCGCACTTTACTGTCATGATAAAATTGCTGAATTTAAAGAACTATTCTTTTTAAAGTAATAAAAATAAAAACGAAAAATACTAAAAATCCATTTGTGATCAACAAAACACTATCCTTCAAGCTCATTGCAATGCAAATTTATATATCAGATTTACAGATGACATTACCCTTTTCGCAGAGAACCTGCACAACCTCCAACTAATGATACATGAACTAAACAAAGAGAGCAAGAAAGTCAGCCTACACATGAACTTCAGCAAGACAAAGATCATGTGCAACAACCACATCGGAGATAAAAACACTGAGATTGAAATCGAAGACACAGAACTCGAGAAAGTAGATCATTACATCTACCTAGGACAACAAATCTCCATGTGACCCTCAAAAGAAGAATAAATCAAGCAAAGAATCACACTAGGATGGCAAGCCTTTGGCAAAGCAAGCTTGACCTTCAAAAATAAGAAGATCCCATTAATCCTAGAAAGAAGGGTGTATAACTAATGTATCCTCCCAATAGTCACTTAAGGAGCTGAAACATGGAACCTAACAAAGAGACAGATCCGCAAATTGAGAACTATGCAACGTGCACATGAGAAAATTATGCAAGGCATCACATGGAGAGACCACAAGACAGCACAGTACATCCAGGAAAAGACAAAAGTCAGGGACATCGCTGAATCCATTAAAGAGCTCGAATGGCAGTAGGCTGGCCATTTTACACAAATGGCGGACAACCGATGGACATCGCAACTCACTGCATGGATACCCCAAGATCACATGCGGAACTGAGGCTGGCAGAATATTAGATAAAATTCTAGAAGGTTCTGAATAAGACAAAATGCGAATGCCACGTACCACGATAACTCATTCGTTCTGTAACCATGGCCAAGACTTCTGAACTTGACAAGAAGCTCTGAATGAAAAAAGTCAATGCATACAAGCAAGGTAATGGATATATAACTCTTTCCAAACATTTAAATGTTCCTAGATGGATGATTTGGAGTAATATCAAGAAGTACAATGAGACTCATTGTTTTGAGAATAAGTCATGGACTGGCAGAAAAAAGTTGATTTCTGAGAGAAGGGAAAGGAAAATTGTTAGAGATGTCATGAGGAATCCTCGCTTGATGGCAAAAGACGTTGTCAAGGATATAAAGACTGCAGGGTTGAATGTATCAACAAAAACAATCACTAGATGCCTTCATTGAGCAAGTCTTAGAGCTTGTTGTCCGAGGAAAACTACCTTGCTTAAGGTTAAACATCTAAAATTCAGATTAGCCTATGCTAGAAGCTATCTAGAACATGGGAGTGAATATTGGAACTCTGTTTTATGGTCAGATGAGACCAAACTAGAATTATTTGGTCACGTGAAGAGCCGGTTTGCATGGAGCGAATCAATGAAGCTCACAAACCAAAAAATACCCAGAAGGATTATGCTTTGGGAATATTATGGATGATGAGCAGTTTTTAGGTATTCTAAAAAATAATATAAAACAAAAAGCCTGAAAGCTACATTGGGGGGGGTTCACTGGACATCCCAACATGATGATAACCAGAAACATACAGCATGAGTTGTTACAAAATACTTGAATGACAGCAAAATTAGAAATTTATCGAACTATTTGAAGAAAAAATTACAAGATAGAAATTCTTCAAATTTGAAGGAACTAGAAGTTATTGCCAGGGAAGAATGGTGCAAAATACCTGTCAGAGTATGTATTGATCTTGTAAGGATTTGGTCTCCTGCGGATTTGATGTTGGATATGACACTGGAAATGTAGAAAGGTGAAAAGGCAATGTACGAAGAGAATGTGCACCAAATAAGTATGAACTTGGATGCAAGAATGAAACAAAGTGAAAAGAACACATACAAGTATTTTGTTTCGACAAAATATGTACGATTAATACAAGGACATAAATGACGAATGAAGACGAAGTACATATGAGGATAACACAAATCTGATCAATCATGTAAAGAGATGAGAAGAGATACTGAGAGGCAGGAGCTTCCTTGTCCTTGATAGTACTGGCATCGGAGCCAGAGCGGAGTTGTTTGAAACACTTTGGGATCCATATGGCTTGTTTCGTACCAAGAGATATGTGGAAACTGGGTTCAATGTGCAAGCCATACTGCCAAGTTGATTGCGTTAACTTGGGGACTATTCTGTGATACTGATAGACTCTCAATGGACAGACCATAACAGACAGAGAACACGGAGTTTTATCTATGCATGCTTCTGAACGTAAAGAAATTTAGGAAAGATTATCATGACTATCCGATAGTAAAAAGCCTTGCCATTTCATTCATGAGAGTGAGATGTGCGTATGCGTTTGTTGCATGTGGTGAAGACACGGTGGCATAGCTGTATAGCTGTGTCTATGTGTGAGGCCTCAACATTGGTGAGGTGATTACGGTGGAAAAATAGTTGAGATTGGATCAGCTGGGTGATCGACAAAATGATAACGATCTTAGGGAGAAGGAAAGAAAGAGAGAGATAGTGGCCAGCAACAAGTACCAGGGCAGCCGGCAAAAAGTGCCAGGGCAGCAGACAACAAATGCTGGGGCCAAAAGTGTAACCAGCTAGGAATGCCAGCACTAATGAGCATTGGACCATGTGTGTCGACGGGTTTTATGGGGTTTGTCGGTGGAAGTGATGTTTTTGATACCTAGCTAAAAGAAGGGTTTTGTATTTAATTCCTAACTAAAAGAATAGGGGGCACTACAGAACTATCAGAAACAATTAGAAGGCAATAATCAAGAACAAGGGTTACACAATTGATTATTGAGGTAAAAAGGCCAATAATTTTGTCCTATATTAAAAGAGTGTTCAACGCTTTTGGTATGATTGTTTGACATTAAAATGAAATTTTGTAGTGGGTGTAATTGCACATTCTTTTAAATCCACTATTTCATTATTTGTGAAGAAATGCACATGAAATTTCCAGGAGCATTTTAAGTGTAATAGTTTTATCCATAATTGGGGGGGGGGGTTGATTCTGTCACCAAATATAAATAATTTGTATCATGTTTTGAAATACAAATGAAGAAACCAAAGGGAAAACATAAATATGAAGACATGAAATGAGTTTCAGCTTTTCCAAGAAAATAAACATAAGTAAAGTGAAAAAAATGTTTTTTATTCTGTCTTCTCTCATTTTGGATGAGTGTCAAATTTCTATCCAGACAAATAAATATCTAATGACAATTGAAGAAATCTCTGCCTCTCTGTCCATGTGTGTGTGTGTTTTCACTGCGATTACTAAACAACTGTCTTTGAAAAAAGTTGATATTTGCCAGATATATTAGTCAGCACACAAGACAGTGCAGCGTCAAGTTTGAAGTTTTTCAATCATAATGAAAATTAATGAAAAATATATCTGTATCTCACATAAATGAATCACTGCAAACCATGTACATACCAGAACTGATTGTCTAAAAAAAATATCCAAAATTATTTAAAAAGATAGATTTTTCATCAAAAATTTATTTTTGAAAAAATATGAACTCAAGATTTGGGCATTGTCGGTCCAAAATGACCATAGAAACCCAAAAAAGCACTTGAAAAAAAAGAAGTTATTAGATAGTGCTTAGTGGTGTATTCATGCAAATTTCAAGGTTGTAGCCCCCCAAATTTGACCAGGATCACCTAGAGACACATAGAGTCAGACATACAGATGAGCTAAGAGAGTGTTTGCATCCCATTTGGCTGGTTGGTCAGGCAGGCCGTTTGTGGGCTATGGTAATTCAATTGCAGATTATGGATTATTCAAAATCATAGATCTAAATTTAGATACAAAATATCTAAATAGGCAAAAGATTCAAAATCAGATACAAAATATCTAAGTTGGATACAGATTTAAATTGGAATATAAAATATCTAAATTGGCAATAGATCTAAATTTTGATATAGAATATCTAAATTGGCAACACTGAAGAGAGGTAACTAAAATACTTCAAAGCCATAGTTTGTCCGACAGATTGAGGATTATTTTACATGACTATTATGACACACCATAAAGTCCAGCCTCTTCCAAACATGCATCTTTGTTATAAGCACAGCCCGTGTTTTTCTCAATACAATAAATTTTTAGCTGGAATATTTCTCCCTAACGTCATTTCTTATTCATTTTCTGTTCACTGTTTCTGTCTCTGATTGAAACCCCTGAAGACATGATTTAATAAGAAACTCATCTTCAATAAATCTCTTCTTCCCACAGAATATCAGTTTTCTTTCTTTAATATTGTCTGTAAGAATTCCACAGAGGCCAAAAACTAATTCAAATTCATATTTTAATAAGACAGCAATGTTTCTCTATGGTTTTGGAAGATTCATTTTTTTTCCTCCTTGTTTAGTTTTATTTTTCCTTTGTTATTCCCTCCGAAAAAATTCACTGCTATATTTGAATTTCTTGGAAATTATTTTTTTCGAGAGAAACAATATATATATATATATATATATATATATATATATATATATATATATATATATATAGAGAGAGAGAGAGAGAGAGAGAGAGAGAGAGAGAGAGAGAGAGAGAGAGATCCATACCTCATGTAAGTAAATCACTATAGCCTGTGTGTGTGCAAAAACTGATTATATGAGAAGAATTATCTAAAATTATCTTAAAAAATTATCTAAGATTATCTAAAAAAGAATAGTGGCTCAAGATGATCATAGAGCCCCAAAAAGCACTTTTTGAAGAAAAAAATAAATTACAAATGGTGCTTAGTGGTGCACTCATGCAAACATCTAAGGTTGTAGCCTCCAAAGTTGGCCTGGAAGTTCCCAGAGATACATAAATAGGCACATAGATAGACACAAACACTCACAGAGAAGAATCTCTTGCCTACATGGCTGGTTGGTCAGGCCATTTGTTAGGGTACAGTATATATATATATATATATATATATATATATATATATATATATATATATATATATATATATATATATATATATACATATATACATATATACATCAATGCATTTGATAAAAATATCTCTCCATATTTTTGTGGAGTTCAAGCAGGTTCTCCACATTGCCTGGACTACTTAAAGATTTTATTGCTAACTCTTTTCATACCTGTTAATAGTGTAAATGAATGTTTATGTCTTACCAATTTCATCTGTGGTTTTATTGAAATGGGACTGTACTCATTTAAGTGGAGGATTCCATTGTTTCAAATGGTCAGTGAGAGATATTTTCATCAACAAAATATAAGTTTCATCTCTCTTTTATTATGTATCATGGACAGATAAACATAGAAGCAAACAGAAAGAGTCACGATGTTCTTTATATAGATAGATATCTGATATTCAATCCCTTAAACCCGGGTTTCTCAAACTGGGTTCCACGGAACCCTTGGGTTCCAATCATTTACTTGGGTTCCGTGGCCAATTTTGAGAAATAAACCATTCACATTTTCAAATGAAATATTAATTGATGCAAAAAATTGAAATGTGTCCATTGTACCAGACTTATATTGTTGGTTTTCATTAAGAAAGCCAGGCTTTATGTAGAATTGAGATTTACTTTATAAATATAAATAACCATAATCATGAATATCATACCATTATAACACATGTTGACTTGGAACTTCAGTTTAAGGCTTTGGTGCTTTTAGATTTTATGCTTAATAACCAGGGCAAAGTCGGGTTCTTTTTTATATATTCATATGAATGAACAGCTTGGTTTCCAACATGAAGATAGTGCGGAAAGAGATTGTCACAGCAATAGAACCACAGATCGTGGGACCTATGTATGTTTTTTTCCTCAAGCCTGACTAGTGGATTTTTAAGATGAGGCAAGCTTGGCTGAGGCCTTTATATATATATCTATATGATTATAAATTGCATTATATAGAAACTCATTTGAAATGACCTCCCATCATTACGCGGTTAATGTATCACTCAACCTAGACAGCATAAATAGAATAAACAATTAAAGAAAATGGGGCTGCTGCAGGAATCAAACCTGTCACCAATAGGGTAGCTGCTTCAACGTAGCAATGCTCTTACCATTGAGCTAAACAGCATTTGCATTACTGGCGGCTAGTCCATTGTTCTTGGTTATTGAACAGTCTTGTCCGTCTACAGTATTCAATTATTTCTATATCATTTTTGTTAATGTTGGTGTAGATCTTAGTGAATTCCATGGTTTCCCCAAAGATTCCTTTGGATTTTGAAGGGTAGAAGGCCATTATGTCTAACTGAACAAATGCATAGGTGTTTTTTACTTAATGTTACCAAACCAGGTTATGACATCATTCGTGTTTATCCATGTAGTTTAGCTGTAGTTGTTGTTTGATGCTGTAGTTTATGTTTTCTAGTATCTTCTTGCTAATTTTTCCTATCTAGGATAAGAAAGATACCATAAAGAACTGATGGATTAACAATTATTCAATTGTTATTTACTAACATTCTGTCAGATTACCTCACATCCACACAAATAACATTTGAATAAAAATTTTCATAAAAAATGTGATGCAGTTCAAGTTTAAAAATTCAATCATCTTTATTTGATTGAAAGTGCTCAATATATTAAGAATATGATAAAGAGTATTATTTGCTTGAGATTCTTAGATATTGAGAATATATTATGGATATATATGATTGATGATATTATCATATGAGTTGCACTATAACTTGGCCTATTGTTTCAATGTAATAGCATATTATCGATCCATACAAGATTTGGGATTTTTATATATTTGTTTATTTTTAATCGCATTGAAACAATAGAACAGGTTGTAGTGGACCTCATATGATAAAATTATCAATTACTATAACTCTGTTTTATTGAATTATTTTCATTTACCTTTAATGATCCTTTTCTAAAATATGGAGCATTATGTTTTTCCTACAAAGACAGACTTTATATATATATATATATATATATATATATATAGAGAGAGAGAGAGAGAGAGAGAGAGAGAGAGAGAGAGAGAGAGAGACGTGAAAAAATTGACTTTAAAGTAAGTGAAAAAAATTGTCAAATTCTTTGGTTGAATATTTTGGTGGAGAATCCACTCTGAGAAGTTTTTCTGTGTGATTAGTAATCTTAAAAAAATGATATGATAAGTTGTTTTGCATGCAGTCTGAGATTAAGACACACACAGGAGATTTGATATTCACATAAGTGAACACTCAGTAGGAGTGACACAAACAGTGAGTCATGTCTTTTGATATACCTACTGATCCTTCATCATCAAATACGTTTTTTGAGTAATCCATGTAAGTAAGCCTTTTTTCAACGAATTCAATGATGTGTAGTGTAATATAATATCTGTATACAATACATATAATACCCTATATGAAATAACGAACTACATGTATGATTGTTTTTAAAATCCCTGCAATGGTTACGTGGTAAAAGAAAATTCACACATTGTACCATAATAACAAAGTATATGTAAAACAGGGGGGGGGAGCGAAAAAAATCACATTAACTACATTAACAGATGTTAGGAAATAAATGATTGAATAGATGCATGAAAATTTAAAAAAATATTTTTCAACGTTTGATGCTTAAAGCTGTAAAGCTTTCTAGACTATATATATATATGCCATATTAATGTATATAAGTGTTTTGTTTTTAAAATCCCCGAAACAGTTCCATGGTAAACAGCTGATGATCCCAACAAGAGACAATTTATACATTGCACCATAATAACAAAGTATAGTGGAAATAGGAGGGGAAAAACACTGAGGAAAATTACATAAATTGCATTGACACATATCGGGAGATTGGTGACTGAAGTGACAAATTTTTTTCTGTGTAAATAGAATTCTTAAAGATGATATTATAAGTTGCTTTGCATGCAGTCTGAGATTAAAACCAACGCAGCAGATTTAATATTCATATGGCTAAACATTCAGTAGAAATGATTCAAAAAGCAAGTCATGTCTGTTGTTACACTTACTGATCCTTCATCATTAAAAATGTTTTAAGGGTAACCTACATAAGTAGGCCTTGTTTTAAAAAATTAAATATGTAGTATGAAATAATATCAATGTACAATACACATAAAAGCTTTTATAAAATGACAAACTACATGTATGGCATAAACTATATCATCATCATCAGTCTTTCCACGTCCATCATTAGACATAGACCTTCCCCAGGATTTGCCACACTTCTCTATCACGGTCGTTGCGGAGCCAGTACTTTCTGAATTTGTCTAGCTTGTCTCTTCATCTAATATTCTGCCAGCCTCGGTCCCACATGTGATCTCGGGGGATCCATGCCATGAGTTGCGAGGTCGTGCAGGTTCTCTGCAAAAAGGGCAATGTCGTCTGCAAATCTGAAGTCGCTCAGATACTCACTGTCTATTCTAATCCCTTTACTCTCCCAGTCTAGTCTTCTGAAGATCATCTTGAGGCAGGCTGTGAAGAGTTTGGGTGAGCTGGTATCACCTTGTCTTACTCCTTTCTGGAGCTGAAAGGAGTCCGAGTCTTTATGTAACCTGATAAAGGAGCTGCTGCGATTGTATATACGTTTCAGCACTTCGACATATACTGGATCTACACCTTGTCAACTGATTGCCTCCATGACCCTAGGGATTTCTACTAAGTCAAACGCCTTTTTGAAGTCGATAAATGCTACGGCAAGTGGTAGTTTATATTCTGCTGCTTTTTCTTTCAGTTGATTTATCAAATGCAGGTGGTCCATGGTCGAGTAACTTCTTCTAAAGCCAGCTTGCTCTCATGGTTGGTTTTCATCAAGTGTTTTGTGATTCAGTTGGTGATGATTTTTGTGAAAAGTTTGTATACGCAGTTGAGTAGGCTTATAGGCCTGTAGTTGTTGAGGTCTTTTGGGTTTCCTTTTTCATATAAAAGCATTATGATTGGGAAATGGTGTTTGATCAACACTGCTGGGATACCATGTTAATACAACTGTTTTGTTTTTTAAATCCCTGAAACTGTTACATCGTAAACAACTGATGATCCCAACAAGAGAATTTATACATTGTACTATAATAGCAAAGTATAGGGGATATAGGAAAAAAATACTTTGGAAGATAACATAAATTGCATCAACAGACTTTGGGAAATGAGTGACTGAAGTGACACAAGGAAAAACTATTGAAAAAGTTTTTTAACATTTAGTGTTTAAAGCTGTAAAGCTTTCTAGACTATATATCTTTTAGACTTGAAAAACTTCACTCAGTCTCAGTGGTTCCATGAGTGCAAAAAGTTTAAATAACTCTGCATCAGGTTACCTGGCCCATTTTTGTTCAGAAATGTTTTTTTCTAACAGAGTATTGAAGTCATTTACTTTTTTGATATTGTCAGCAAGAAGTTCCACAGAATATGGATATCAGCAAGACTGCAGTTGTAGAAACCGTTAATCAAAACTGCCAATATAGGTTTCTTCTGTTTTTAAAGTTGGGCTGGCTGGCTATGTATGTATTGTGCATACAGGCCTCAGTAATGGACCTTGGGAACTGAAAATTCCTCTTTGTTTATACCTTCTTCTTCTTCTTCTTCTTCTTCTTCTTCTTCTTCTTCTTCTT